>CP092091.1:5637500-5665000 GCA_029203775.1 Neoneuromus ignobilis
TATATATATATATATATATATATATATATATATATATATGCATACACCTACATATGTATGTATGTATGTATGTACGTGTCAAGAAATATGTGCATAATATAAAAATATATTTAATCATAATAATATAATCTGCTTTCGATGATCATTTTATAAACGTGAAAATATGAATGTTCCATTCAAAAACATTCTTTAAAAGTGAAGTTGTGAATTATTCGATTTCGTGATTTTTATGATTTTTAATGCAACTCGCATATATATTCATATCGTAAGGTCAAATAATTTCACTCGAACGGAATGCATTCAATAAATTTCTTTTTTTCGTCTCTTATTGCATTGTGTGATTCCATCTGCATATAATATTAATGCGAACGTTTGCTTTTACTTTACTTTCTTTTCTTTTACAAACAAAAAAAAAATAATGTAAATACATTCACTCTCTTTTTTTTGAAAAAAATATTAATTTCAACGTACGACTGTTTAGAATTGTGAATTCGTTTTTAATTTATAACATAAACGAATTAATATTTATGTATTAAAAGAAGTAACAGTCATGAAATTATTTTTTATAACTGTTATTGATGGTATAGTGGTTGTAAATTATATATCATAGTAACATATGCATGTTGACAAATAATTTATTCTTGTTTGTTTAATTAAATAAATATTAACTTTTTAATCTGTAATTATCATTTGAGATAGTACATCATGCTTTTTTGTACATACATACATACATGTATATTCATATATATATATAAATATATATATATATATATATATATATATTTATGTATGTGTTTATGTACAAACATGTGCATGTATGTATGTATGTAATTTAGAGAAAAAACAAAAAAAAATTTTTAACTATCTATAAGAGACAAAAATTGTTTCATTGCATAGCATTCGAATTTTTGAAATATAAGTTAGTATAGATGATAAAATATCTTCATTATGAAACAATGTAAATGCAAAATTGTTAGTACGAGTTAGGAAGTAAAATATGCGTTAATGATTTTTTAAAAAAGAATAATGTAGAAATGATTGAATATTATGTAGTCGAGATTTTAATTAAAGAAAGGTTTAAAAAAATCGAAAGGTTTTTTAAATAATTTTTAAGTTGTTAATTTTAATAAATATTTGTAAGCTATATATATATATATATATATATATATATATATATATATTTTATATATATATATACATTTGTATATATACAGTGAGTCAAAGTGAAACTCATACAGTATTATGTTCAATAAATTTTTGTATATAAATTTTTAAATAAAAAAATCCTTTTATATTTGACTTAAATTGTTTATTAAGGATATTGTTATCATATAAAAATAAATAAATCATAAAATAATACTTAGTGCTCAAAAAAAATACGAATTCTGAAAAATCATTCAAAAACACATCAAAATGAAACTCATATAACTAACAAATTATTTATTAAATTAAAATTTACAATGGATTGAATTATTTTAGTACTTAGTAGAGTAGTCTTTATTAATTTTTATAGCCTTTAAACAATTCGGGATGAAGTTAACTAATTTTTCACAATAAGCTAGATCAATTTTTTCCACTCTTCTAATAACGCTTTTTTAAATCATTGTTATTAATAATAGTGTGTGTTCTAATGGCAACTTCTAAGTGATTCCATAGATTTTCAATCACATTTATATCAAGTGATTATGGTAGTGTTTCCAGTACTTTGGAACAATTATATAACAACCAACTACGTGTTTTATAAGTTTTGTGCTTGGGGTCGTTGTCCTGATAAAAATTAAATTTGTAAAATCACAAGTTTTTGAGCACTGGCTTTGAATTTTTTTCTTAATAGAGCAATATAAACATTTTGATTCATAATGCCATCTATAAAATTAAATTTCCAACCCCTCTCGTAGACATACACCCCCATACCATAACATGACCGCTCTCATGTTTGACTGTAGGACGTAAGTGTTTTAAATACATTTCTGTATTTGATTTCTGACATACATTATTTCTCCCATTGGATCCAAATAAATTATAATTGCTTTCGTCGGTAAATAAAACATCTTTCCAATAATCAAAACTCTTATTAACATTCCCAAACGAAGCTTAACCTTTTGTTGCGATTAGCTAGATTTATAAAAAGTTTCTTCCTGGCAATACGAGCATGAAACCCATTTTTATTCAGTATATTGCGAATTGTTTGGGGGCTTACTTTTTTTATTTAGATACTTTTTAACTTCTAAAGTCAATTTGGGCGCGTTAATTTTCGAATTTTCTTTAATTTTTCGTAGAATCCAACATTCATCATGGCCATTAAAAATCTTACAGAGACTCTTTCTGATTTTATTGTCAACATTTTGGCCGTTTTTAAATCTTTTTATTACAGATTGCACTGCAGCGTGGCTTCTATTAACTATTTTCCCAATTTTCCGTAGATTTTTTTTATTTTTGTAATGAAAAATCTTAGCTTTCTCTCGTCCGTCGATGATTGTTCTCTTTGTCTACCCAAAGTGAAAATCCAACTTATATTTTTTATAAAATGATTATAAACGACTTAACAATAGGCTTTTTTTATAACTAAAGTGACCAAATACATATTTGAAGAGTATACTTTTTTAACACAGCAGTTTTCAAGGAAGAATAATTCGTTGTATGAGTTTCATTTTGATGTATTTTTTGTTCATTTTTCAGAAATGGTTACTTTTTCTAGAGTAGAAGTATTGATTTACGATTGAAATTTTCAAATATAATAAAAAGAACCTTAATAAAGAATTTAACCAATAGAAATATAGAAAATTGTTATTATATTGAAATATATGTGTAAAATTATCAGAAACATAACTCTGTATGAATTTCACTTTGACTCACTGTACATACGTACATCAAAAAAAAATATATTAAAGAATACATATTTGCTTTTCATATTAATCATAAACTGTGTATTGACTTGTGTAAATATTCGAATCAGACGTATGTGTATGAAATTGTTGCGAAAAATGTTCTAATTTTTTGTTTGTTTTTTTTGCAATCATAAATACTTTATCGAAACGTCGAATTAAATTGAATTAAAAACTAGACCATTGACTCGCTAAAATAATTATGAGTTATTTGGTAATATTCTTGTAATTTTGTTATCGGAAATGGAAAGGAAATCATTGACAAATCAACTGTTTATTTTATATTAATGGCCGTGTTATACGACTTATTCGCAGTAGTTCAGTTTCGTGCTTAAACAAACCAATGACGAAAGGCTGACAGATACGAATGCCGTAGAGGAGAAAGTAAAAAGGATTAACATTTCAGTCAGAAATTACGTGTTCACTTTTAAAATTAATTACATCTTTAAGTGCCCGTGCACATATTTTCGTAACGTCGATTTAAAAAAAAAAAAAATGTATATATGAGAATGTTGTAGAGAGTATTTAACATTCCCTAGAACTGTATTGTCGTCGATTATTTCATCATATCGTCGCAGAAAAATTATTTTCGGTACGAAATGTTACCATGTACACGAAATGTCTACTATTAAAACGCTACTAATTAGATGTACAATTATCATTATTTGACCAACGAATAAATGAAAGAGCATGCAAGCGGTTTGCAAGTTTTGCGATGTGAAGGCGTGGCACGGAACGCGTGCATTACTTAATTAATATTATTAATGGCTAGACGGTTAAACGATCACGTGTTCCGCTTCAATGCTCTTTTATGATGCACAAATGGTTATAATGGATGATTTATATTCGTGCCATTTGAACCGTTACTTTCAGTTATTCGATTTTCGTACAAATATTTAAGTATTCTCACTAGAAAGTTGTTTAAAGAAGAACAATACATAGTTAACCATTAATGATTGTACTGTATGGTGCATTTGATACAAACTTATCACCTAGTCATAGTTTAACTTCTTTGTCTGTATATTTGTCTTGAGTGATAAAAGAAATGTTTCAAGGAATAATTTTTAAATATCGAAATTCATGCACAACTAACTCCTTGTATCATTCTTGTTAATTTTGAGTTTTTTCCCTAAATAAATTCAAAGTTTGAATTGTATGAAGGGTTTATTATTGCCTATATATGTGTAGATTAACTCGTTCGCTACCAGGGCTTCAGGAGAAAAACCGCCACCAAAGCCCAGACGTTTTATTATTTAAATATAATACCAAATTATCATTAATTTTTGTGCAATGTATTTATAACGTTCTAAATGAGTGAGATTAGCAATTTTACAAACCGGCACATATATGTGACACTGGGGTATAAATAGTAAATTCTTTTTGCAGCCCACGCATCACATATACGAAGGTCATTTGATAAGTATGGTAAATTTTTTTGGTAAATTTTATGATAATTTTTTTACCATACTTTTTTTAAAAAATTTTTTTGGAAAATTTATAAATAAACAATAATTTTTTATTTATAATTTTTTTTTTTTATAATACAACTAAAAATATTTTCCAAAAGTCGATTTTTGATAATTTAAACGCAAACCTTTAAATATTATATCTCAATGTATAAATAAATGGAGTTATTGCATTATCAAAAAAAAAAACGGTTCGATTTGCTATTAATGAAAGTGGTATAAATCCATTTAAAATTGACACGTTAAACGTCACGTCAGTCGCCAGTGACTGGCACCGAACTTGCCATTAAGGCCGCGTCAGTTACCGGCCGCTAGGATTTCGCAGTGAAATCTCGGCCTAAACGAAAAGCAAGACAAAATAGGCTTGGTGTTTAACGTGTTAAATGTATATACGAGGTGTGATCAAAAAGTAAGGTGAATTTTGAAATTTAGCGGGCTACATCCGTTCGATCTTCGATTTTTTTATTTGGTTATGTTGGTACACTCGTCTCGAATATATGTTCCAAATTTCAGCTATGTAGCATGTTTAGTTTGTTGGTGAGAGGCATAAAAGTTAGAAGTGTTTTGCAGGCTCCACGATTTTCCGCTGTCGAAAATCATGGATCAAAGAGTTTGCATTAAATTTTGTGTGAAAAATGGAATCAAGTGTTCCAAAACACTTGAAATGTTGAAAGTGGCATTACGATGAGTCTACTTTAAGCCAAAAAAATGTTTACAAGTGGTATAAACTCTTCCAAGAAGGCCGAGAAGACACCAACGACGAACCTCGTTCTGGACGCCCCAGCACGTCAACAACTGATGAGAACGTTGAAGAAGTGAAGAAAATAGTGTTGGGGAATCGTCGAATTACCATTAGAGAAATTGCTGATGATATTGGCATCTCGTTTGGTTCGTGCCAATCAATTTTAACGGGTGTTTTAGACATGAGACGTGTGTCAGCGAGGGGGATAACTTTGAGGGGGACAAAATAAAAATTGATGAATAAATAAATATTCTTTGAAAAAAATAAAAATTCACCTTATTTTTTGATCACACCTCGTACATAATGTTATAAAAATAAAAACACTAAATACTGTATATTGGCATACGTGCCAATAACCTCAATTTCACACTATATACTGAATATTGGCATGCATGTCAATTACCTTTCGTGTTGTTTGATAAATTTTTAAATACCGCGTGGATTTAATTTACTGTTATTTGTATGATTATTTAGTTATTTTTACATAAGAAAATTTAACAAGTTTATAAACATAATTTTAAAAACATAACCCGAATTTATTAACGTTTGCCAATATTTTTTAATTCATTCAAAGATATTCGTATATATACATATATATATATATATATATATATATATATATATATATATATATATATATATATGTATATATATATATATATATATATATATATATATATATATTTTCGTGACGCACAGATCTTGTACAAAAAATGTTTGGTTAATAATACGTAATTTTTTTTAAAAAAAATCCCAAACACCGCATTTAGAATGATTTATTTCCTTTTTTTAACAATTTCTAGTTCAGATCAAAACAAATATAATTATAAATGTTGTATTAGACATATTGGATGATTGAGAAAAAAGAAACTGTGAACAACAATATTCAGCACAAAGAATTAATATTCGAAATACTTTCTTTAGAATGGCAAATCGACACGAATCAGCAGTCGAGAGTCAATTGATTTTAAATCGTCGGCTCTTAACAACGGCTGCAGTTATTTATTCGCATATAATTTATTTAAAATAGAAAAGCCAGCAATTTCGAGAATAAGTAATTACCAGCGATCGGATGTATACAAATTAGACTAATTTTAATTTTACTACTTAGTTATGTTCGAAATATTCGATGTGTAAAATAACCGTTATCGTTTGTATGCACGTACTGTAATTAATAAGTGAAATCCAATAAATGTATAGTTTAATTAACCCGGATTTTTGATTAATATTCCATTGAATATAAAAAAACTTATAGTCGAAACATGTAAATTATGATCGAGCGTTCTTCTTACTCGGACGGTACGTATTTAAGAAATGTTAATTATTCAAATTACATTAATTGTTATTCAAATTGTTCGAACTGAACAATACTCACACTTTACATATTATTCAAATTTAAATGATATGATTAAGGTTTCTCGCTGTACTTTGTGAACATGAAATACTTTCCTGCATGTACACATCATCTCATTATCGTGCCTAGAAAATTATAAAATAATTATCATAATTTTCAGCGAGTGATCCGGAACAAGTATGGATTTTTGAATTCTTTAACCTATTAATTGCAAGTCAATGTTATTATTTTATTTACAGAACATGTTCGGTATTGACTATGTTTTTTCATTTAACTCGTTCGCCACCAGCGTCACACATATGTGACAACCCGATTTTCTTACCTCAGCGCAGTGTCGCAAATGTGTGACGGAAGATCATTATCAGTTCATGATAATTGTTTGTACCGAATCGTGCCGCAAACAGAGATGAATTATGTTAAAACAATAAAATAGATACAGGATGTCATTGGTCTGCCGATAATTACATTTTTTGTACAAGATCTGGGCGTTGCGAATATGTATATACGAATATGTTTGAAAGAATTGAAAAATATTGGCAAACGTTAATAAACTCGGGTTATGTTTTTAAAACTATGTTTATAAACTTGTTAAATTTTATTATGTAAAAATAACTGAATAATCATACAAATAACAGTAAATTAAATCCACGCGGTATTTAAAAATTTAAGAATATAAGGTTATTAGCATGCATGCCAATATTCAGTATATAGTGCGAAATTGAGCTTATTGGCACGTATTCCAATATTACAGTATATAGTGTTTTTATTTTTATAACATTATGTGTATATATTTAATTTTAAATGGATTTATACCACTTTCATTAATAACAAATTGAGCTGTTTTTTTTTTTGATAGTGCAATAACTCCATTTATTTTTACATTGAGATATAATATTTAATGGTTTGCATTTAAATTACGAAAAATCGACTTTGGAGTATTTTTAGTTGTATTATATAAAAATTGATAAATAAACAATTATTGTTCATTTATAAATTTTTCAAAAAAAAAATTTCGAAAATTTTTCAAAAAAAATTTTTAAAACAATGTTGAAAATTTTTTATATTAATAATTTTTAATGGACTTCTACCACTTTGTAATATAATATTCTTACGATAAAATTATACAGATAATTTCTTTTGCTTAATTCATGAGTATATTGTACACCCCCTTGACCGTGTTATTATAAATATAAAAAGAGTACATCTATGTCTACCTAAAACTGTCATTAACTCATTTATTTCTAAAAATCGAATTTTTCTACTTTAAAAAAACGGTTAATGTATGCCTGCAAAGTCTGTAAAACAACCACAGGACTACCAATTGGGCTATGTATAGACAAATATTTCAAAACATATGTGTGTCGATTTGTAAAATTATCAATTTCACTCATTTAGAACTTTATAAGTACATCGCACAAAAATTAATGACAATTTCGTATCATATTTAAATAATAAAACGTCTGGGCTGCGATGGCAGTTTTTCTCCTGAAGCCCTGGTAGCGAACGGGTTAACTGAAAAAAATGTCCAAAAACATTTGAAGTAGAAGGGGGGATGTGTGTGTGTATGTATGTATATAATATATATATATATATATATATATATATATATATATATATATATTTTGGAATTCAACATAAAAAAACTTATTACACATAATTATGATTACACATGACGAACAACAATGATTGTATTCTATAAAATCAATAAACTAAAAACAAACGAAATATTGTATATAACACACGCTTCCTAGATGTTCGCATTATTGTGTGTATATCGTTGCTATATTTCAATAATATGGATATAAATGTAAATTTAATATTACAAACAATGATCATATTTACATAAATGTTAAATATTTATCGTTTTTAATTAATAAATAATTACTTTATATGAATGTCTTAAAATACATAAGTATTATATTGGATTAAAAAAAATGTATATGCATATTCTTAATACTCATATTAATTTTTAAGTTCATTAAATTTTGTATAAAAAGTGTATAACACTTTTTTACATAAAAGGTGTAGAATAAAAGTGTAATATTTGCTACAATGTACACATATCTATTTACAATATAAATATTTGCAAACAAATATGCTATCAATTTATTTTTACAGTGAGCCATTTTATTTCATTTGAAAAAATTGCACTGCATTTACTATCTCCCTTCAAACTAATAATCTAGTCATTTGGAATTTTGAACTTGAGTAATTTCCTTCTTTTTTGATCAACTTGTAATTACTATAGAAGTTTTATAATTTTTTTTAATAGAAATAAATCATTTTTTAAGTAAATATAAGGTTTTAATCTTTTTAATCGTCTACTGTTTGTATATTACTTACACACACACACCTACATAATACATTCATTCATATAGACAGTTCACTAATCGATAAAGGTAATTTAAGAATTATGATTTGGAATTAATATACAATAATTAACGAGTTAGACATCGTTCGATACGCACGTTCGTTAATTTAATTAATTGATTTACCATGTAATTATATATATATATATATATATATATATATATATATATATATATATATTATATACACACACATATGCATATACATACATGTATTACACATACGTATATAAATAAGTAAATTTCTCCATATATAGACATTAAAGAATGCGTGTAAGGGTATACATATTAATTCTATTTGTACCCATATTGCATATTTCATCCGGTCAATGAAATCGTTTCTAATATACTACTAGTTTTTAACAATTCTGTTGAAATGCAATCGTATTATAAACCATAAATAAATTGAACTGTTCACGCGAAGGTCAACCTATCGCGTTGAAATTATTTTCTTGCACATGTTTTTCATTATAAACATTCTTAACCAATATTGACTGGAAACAACGTCGTTATTGCTTTGTAAATAATTTCGAATCGTTGATTTTTTTATTGTTCATTAAAAAATGATCTAACGAATCGTAATTGTGGTTTATTACTTAGTTCTGTATGATTTTTTTTTGGTTAATTTCTTATCAATCGACACTTCCTGAACATTCATCGAATGACATGTAATTTGTTGTTGTTGAAACAGAAAGTAAATTAAACAAATTACATTTTGTGTAAATTACATTAAAGTTATTTATTTATGTGGTTTTCTGGCGAAAAATTGAATCATATTTTCATACAGATATTAATTGGTATCTGTTTTTAAGTTTAAAATTAACACCAATAATTAGTATATAATTATTGATAATTGGAAAAACAAAACCTATAATTGTTTTTATTAAAAAAAATCATACAAATGTTATTTTATATACTATTTAGAAAATAATATTTTCACAAAATGAAAATCCAGACCTTTTTTCATAATTTCTTTCCAGGATGAATCTAAAGAAAATGTTTGACATTTTAAATTTTATTTCGACATAATAAATACCTTATAATCCAGATTAAGTTACTAGTTTTGAAATATGTTTAGAAATGATTAGAACTTTAAATTTATTTATGAAAAATTAAAATAATCTTACCTATTAATGATACAATAAAGTAATCTTAATTTCCATGACGAAATAAATTTTACACTGAACGTCAAAAAATGTATACATTGTATGTCTTTTTTTTGTCACAGCCACTTTTGATTTTTCCTTTTTTTTAATTCATTGAATAGCTAAGTCATTGATAATTAATTTTAAATAATTAAAATTATATATATATATATATATATATATATATATATATATATATATATATATATATACACACGAGGTCAGACAATTAAGCAATGCGACAAAATTCAAAAATCGAGTATATTTAAAAATTAAGGTACATCGCTGCGATCCCCTTCAAAGTAGTCCCCTCCCGCATCTATACACTTATTCCAGCGAGTTTTCCAGTTTTCGTAACAATTCTGGAACACTTCTTGTGGGACCTCTCCGAGTACCCTCGTCACAGATTCTTGGATATCTTCAACGGAGTCAAAATGTCGACCTTTGACGAATTTTTTCATATGGGGGAATAGGAAAAAGTCGCAGGGTGACATGTCCGGTGAATAGGGCGGTTGTGGTAACGTTGCGATGCCTTTAGACGCCAAAAACCGAGAGACACTGAACGCACTGTGACAGGGAGCATTGTCGTGATGCAGAACCCAAGTCTTCGCGATCTCTGGACGCACTCTGAGCACCCTTTTTCGTAATTTTTCGAGCACATTGCGGTAGAATACTTGATTTACGGTTTGTCCAGGTGGTACGAACTCTTTGTGAACCACCGCTTTGCTGTCGAAGAATCAAATCAACATGGTTTTCACTTTGGACTTGCTCATTCTCGCCTTCTTTGGCCTTGGTGCTCCAGGGGACAGCCACTGTTGGCTTTGTCGTTTAGTTTCGGGGTCATATTGAAAGAACCAACTTTCATCACCAGTAATAACTCGATAGAGAAGAGTAGGATCACTTTCAACCTGCTCGAGACAATCTTGAGCGATGTTCATTCAATTTCTCTGTTCCATTTTCGTGACATGCACTACTCGCGCGTTGTTACAAAACACTAAACAGCTGGCGAAGAAATGATCGTACGAGGGTGGTCAAGGTCTCAATCGAGAGAGTAGGGATCTGCTATTACGGTGGCGGAGTTACAGGTTCGCAGTGTTACCACAGGCCGAGAAAAAAAATCGGTCGCATTACTTAATTGTCTGACCTCATATATATATATATATATATATATATATATATATATATATATATATATATATACACTCGCTTGAAAAAGTCCGAGTACACCTATCAATACGAATATATTTCTCAATAAAAGAAACTTATTAATATAAATTTGAAAA
Organism: Neoneuromus ignobilis; assembly: GCA_029203775.1. Classification (NCBI taxonomy): domain Eukaryota; kingdom Metazoa; phylum Arthropoda; class Insecta; order Megaloptera; family Corydalidae; genus Neoneuromus; species Neoneuromus ignobilis. The sequence continues at coordinate 5,648,745 of CP092091.1, forward strand.
CAAATATATTTTTTATTAATTCTATAAACTATTAATTATTTATACATGACAATTCAAAACATTTTAAATTTATAAAAAATAAATTAAAAAATAAAACACAAAAATTCATACAAATTGAGCAGAAAATGTCTGTATACAAACAATGAAAATCGAAAATAATATAAAGTAAAAGAAACTTTTCTAATGAATTAGTAACTGATTGGATAGCCTCTTTTTTTAAGAACCAAACTTTAAAAAAAACTCTTTTTTTAAGTTATCAAAAATGATATTTTAGTGTTTCAATTGTAACATACGAACTATGACATAAAACTGTGATAATTTTAAAACAACAATAAGTGCAAATATCGATGATTTACCGTTTAATAAAATGTGTATGCAGACATTTTCTGCTCAATTTGTATGAATTTTTATATGTTTTATTTTTTATTTTATTTATTATAAATTTAAAATGTTTTGAATTGTCACGTATAAAGAATTAGTACTTTATAGAATTTTAGAAAATATGTTTGTTTTTAAATTTACATTAATAAGGTTGTTTTATTGAGAAATATATCCGTATTGATAAGTGTATACAGACATTTTCGAGCATGTGTATATATAATCGAATGGATACGAAAAATCAATTTAAAAAAAATAATCGTACTATAAATACATGTAAAATAATATTTATTGTTCAGTTAATTAATATTTGGTTACTGATATTTTTTTTTATTATTATGAAATAAATTTAAATCTGATTTTTCTATCTCAAATATGTTTTTTATTATAAAAATATTTGATATTCTCAATTTTATATCACGTAATATAGAAAATACCCATAGTATTAATTCATTATAAATAAGCGATAAGAAATAAGATAAAACCAAACTTGAAGTATGAAAAAATCCTACATTATCACAAAAGATTTATTGAGTTATAAATATTCTTAGATAGCATAAGGAACTGTATTGTATTAAAAATTAAAAGTAACAAACGTATCTTGAGTGCACGATCGATATGAATGGTTTTTAGAGAAATAAAATAAAATTTACGACGCGGACTTGACGTGAATTATTGATATTTTAATTATTTTTTTACGATTAGATTTATAAATTTTTAGTGAAAGAATTGCAACGGAGTAGAAACAAATATAGATTTTAGAAAACTACAATAATGAACTATTTATGAAGCACGTTATAAATTTATATTGGAATCTATTTATACCGTACGTAATTATATATTTTTCAATTTGATTAATAATAGTCATTCCACAATATAAATTGAAATTGCAAGTAATATATGATTGGCTATTAAATATATTTAATAAAAGCCAATGAGTAATATAGGTACAGGCGAACAATACGATTTATGATAAGATAACAAAAGTAGATAAACATGATGAAAGTAATTAATTAATCGAATAATTTGTTTATTAAATGTCGTATAGTATTGTCGTTTTGAATATAATTTTATCAAAGTATTAAGAACATTCTTATTGTTATGTTTGCTGTTACGTATTTATTATCCCGATTGACCAGAAAAGGCGCGGAAAATCATATTGAAACCAGTGAAAATAATAAGGTACTGACTTGTTTTTTCATATTCATTAATTGTGTGTACAAGAAACGTACATTCTATTTTATTTAAACTTTATATATATATATATATATATATATATATATATATATAAGTATTATATATACATCTGAGTCTGTTTTATGCGGTAGATACGTTCCGCAGAAAACCGTATTAAAAAAATCGCACAAAAAGAGACTTAACTTACATTGAAAAATTAGGGATACGTACCGTAATTTTCAAAAACCGCATAAAACCAAAGCTACAAAGTGAAATTATTCTAAAATTCGCATAAAAAATCAAGAAATAAAATTTGCATAGAAAAAAATTTCAAATATCTGCAAAAAATTGATACAAAACAAATCTTTTTACTTTATTTTTTAATCAACTATTTAATTTTATTCAATATGTACACATGTGTAATTTATTTTAGAATTTTTCACACATATTTTAATTATCATCGCAATAATATCTGTACTGTTTAGAATAAAAATAAGAAAATAAAAAAGAAAGTGAATAGATGCACTGTTTTCAAGACATGTAGCCCAAGCCTCTTTCCAACAGGCATTTAAAGTATGTTGTTTTATTTGAGTAATAGCAAATGCAATATGATTTATACAGACAAAGATAGACATTTTTTCCAAGTGTCAGTTACTGTTATTGACTCATTTTCTAGTTTATCCAATATAAATTGAAAAGTGCGTTTAACGTAATATTGTTTAAAAAAATTAGCAGTTTCTTTATCTGCCGATACAATCGCGCCTGTAATCGTCACGTTATGAAGTGCATTCGTTTTTAAAAACCCGGTTAATCATCTTTTACTAGCCGAAAATTCCTTATCAGTTTGAGAAGCCGAAGTAAATGGCTATGATTCTTTCATTTGTTCATAAAACTGAAGAGATTTTCATTGAATTAAATAATCGCTTAAAAGAATTCTTAAAAAAAATTCATGTATAAAAATACTAAGAAGAAACATGAATCGCATAACTTCAAAATCGCATTAAAAAAATTCGCACAAAAACAGACCCAGTTATATGTATATATATATATATATATATATATATATACATATACATATACATACACACTCTCTCTCTCGCACACACACACACACACATACGCCCAAAAAATAAATATACGTATTAATTTCTTTCTATTAAAAACTACTTTACTTCTTAGTTGTCAGCAGAAATGCTTATGTCTGTTTTCCCAATTAAAGTACATATGTGACATATGTATGATAATCATCATTAGCCTTGTTTTTTCTACTATGGGATGTAAACCTCTCTCAAAACTTTCCACACCAACGATCCATTGTCATTCGTTTCCATTCCATTCGGAATTTATTTCCTTTTATATCTCTGGAATACAAACACATGTATATTATATATATGTATATATTATATATATATATATGTATATATTATAAATATTTTTTATGTTTGTAAAAAAATAATTTATTCTGTAACATAAACTAACATATAAAATTTATTTTCAAATGTTTCGTACACATCGATTTGTATGTACGTTGCTATAGTAACGTGAAAGAAAATAGGTTAACTGAAATAAATGAAAAGTGTACAGTACGGTGATTTCATGTAACAAATGTACATGATCGTTATGTGTGTGTGTATGTACATACATACATTATATATATATATATATATATATATATATATATATATATATATATATATATATATATAATTTATTTATATATCTAATTATTTAGTTATGCAGGATAAAAAGTAATGGGGTAGACGCACTGACTGATTGGCTAAATCATGTTTTTTTGTAAATAAAATTGTTTATACGTTCGGAAATAAGGTTTTAATCATCGATTCACTTTAGTTTACACCCGATCTTTGATTTTAGAAGAAAGAAATCGATTTTCGAAGACTTCGATTTTTCATGAAATTTTCCATACTATAGGTCGTGGTTTTTTGAGGGTCGAAAATTGAAAAATTTTAAATTCGTCACGAGGCAATATTTTTCAATAAAAATCGATTATTTTGATAAAAAATAATCATTTTCCTGTAAAAATAACATTCATTAAGAGAAATTATGATTTTGGCGCCTGAAATTCGATTTTAAATTTTTTTTTCTTTTTTCAGGAAATTTAAAAAAATCGAAAAAAATATTTAGCGATAAAAAATACGTTATTTATGTTTCAAATTTCTTGTATAGTTTATTGGAAATATGTTCAGTGAATAAAAACAGAAATGTGTGCCGAAGAAAGCTGTGTAAAATGAAACTAGTGATTTTTCTATGAAATTTTTGACTGATTGTCAAAATTCGTTTTTAGTTTAAATAAAATTCGTTTTACGTTTAAAAATAAGGTTCTAATCGTCGATTCACCTTAGCTCACACCCGATCTTTGATTTTAGAACAAAAAAATTGATTTTAGAAAACTTTGATTTTTCATGAAATTTTCCATACTATAGGTCGTGGTTTTTTGAGGGTCAAAAATTGAAAAATTTCAAATTCGTCACGAGGCAATCTTTTTCAATAGAAATCGATTATTTTGATAAAATATAATCATTTTCCATTAAAAATAATATTCATTAAGAGAAATTATGATTCTGGCGGCTGAAATTCGATTTTAAATATTTTCTCTTGAAATTCAACAAATCGAAAAAAATATTTATCGGTATTAAAATACAAAATTTATGTATTAAATATTTTTTATAGTTTATTGAAAATATGTTTAGTGAATCAAAATAAAATCTTGCTTCGATAAAAGTGTCAGAAAACGAAACTCGGGATTTTTCTGTTTAGTAGACAGAAACACACACATATTTACATACATATAAGAAGAGAAGATTTTAAATTTTACATAAAGCTTTCAAGTACAATTTTAATAATTTTGTACCATATTTATAAAAACATATCTACATTCCTATTTAAATACAGGTGGAATTTATTTCCGTAGGAATTATCTTTACGAGCTTTGTTACGGTTTCATAATTTTACAAATTTTATTCGTTTTCGTATTCATATTTGATTAATGCAGTGCAATCCACTCACAACTTGTAAATAACTAAATACTATGTTTCTAATGTGTACATTTATGAACGTATTTTTTAAAAAAAACATGTTTTCATTTGAATTATTCTGTAATTGTAAATTTGCTTAGTTTATTCAAACCTATTGTAAATATTATATTCATGATATGGTTATGTAGACAAATGAAAATATAAACGGCCATTGTCATTTTAATTATTGAAATAAATTTCTAAGTAAAAGTATTTTATTGTTATGAATTCCACGAATCCATCATTCATGCCTGACTCAGTCATCACAACAACAGACTACTCTCAGACAATAACTAAACATACATAAATTATGAATTGTAATTTTATTTCTTTTAATCGATTAGTATTTCTTTCTATCTATTATTATTCTCTAATTAATTATTCAGCGTAGTGTAAGAATTAATCACTTTCTTTCTGTAATTGTTTAATTAGATTCGAATCTATGCACAATAATGAATTAACTGGTTAGTTTTATATATTAATTTTATTACCATTATTTAAAATCATCTTGTCTTTCTCTATACGTATTTCAGTAATCTTGAAATGTATTTTTATTTATTTGAAATATACAAAAATCAACCATCAAAGTCATGAATATTTTTTTAATAATTGTCAATAAATTTTATAATAAAAATATACTATCATTAAAAATAATCATGTAGAAGAGTACATTTTGTGTCGTCACACCGAATGATATTAGATGTGTTTTGTATGTGAACGTTTCAATTATATTCAATTTGATAATATATTTATATAAATTACGTCATGTTCTATGACTGAGTTAAATGACTGCTCAAGATAAGAATGGGTAAATCTTATTTACGATCAATAAATAGGAATATAATGGCAAATAAATATATATTTTAACATACACTAAAAACGTTTTTATGAGTCGACGATTAAAATGAATAAAAATCGATTTCAGTTCGAATAGAAAGGATTGAACACAATGTAAAATAACATTTTATGTCAGTAGTAGTAAAGTGCATTATCCTAGTACAAAAATAAAATTAATTGGTCATATTAATTATTCTCACTACGTTCTTTTCAGACTGGTTCGTGGAAATATTACCTTTATATGTCACTGACAATTTTTTTTTCCTCTCTATTGAGTATATATATATATATATATATATATATATATATATATATATATATGTATATATGTATATATATATATATGTATATGTGTATGGGTAATACTATTTATTTGCTAGATAGAGATGGCTGTGCGTTGTTCTTTCGTCACAATTATCTTATTTCATGTTACTATAGCAACGTGTAAATCGATGTTGATGAAGTATTTGAAAAATAAAATTTATCTTTTAGTTTCTTTTATTCGTGTAATGAATACAAGGTGATTGATAATTGAAAAAAATATTTCATTCGTGTTTTTTCAAATTAGAACCATAATACATTATCTAAATGATCGTTGATATACGAGGTGTGATCAAAAAATAAGATGAATTTTTATTTTTCTCAAAGAATATTTATTTATTCGTCAATTTTTATTTTGTCCCCTTCAAAGTAATCCTCCTCGTATATAATACACTTGTGCCAACGCTTTTTCCAATCCTCAAAGCATTTCAAAAAATCATTTTTTGTAATCTTGTTCAGCTCCTCTTTCGATGCCGTCTTTATTTCCTCAATCGTTGCAAAACGCCGTCCTTTCATGGGCCTCTTCAGTTTCGGGAACAAGAAGAAGTCACAGGGAGCCAGGTCTAGGGAATACGGTGCCTGCGGCATCATTAGTGTGTTGGTTTTAGCCAAAAATTCGCGCACAAGCAACGATGTGTGAGCAGGGGCGTTATCATGGTGCAAAAGCCAATTTTTGTTCTTCCACAAATTCGGACGTTTCTGGCGGATTGCTTCGCGCAAATTGCGCATAACTTGCAGGTAATATTCCTTATTTACTGTTCTACCCTGTGGCAAGAACTCATGATGCATCACGCCCCTGCAATCAAAGAAAACTGTAAGCAAAACCTTCACATTTGATCGAACTTGGCGTGCTTTTTTTGGTCTTGGTGATCCGGAATGCCTCCACCGGGACGATTGAGTCTTAGTTTCGACGTCATAACCGTATACCCATGTTTCGTCACCTGTTATGACCCTGTCGAGTAAATCTGGGTCGTCGTTGACGTCATTCAATAGCTCTTAGGCGATGCTCATGCGACGGTTCTTTTGGTCGAAATTGAGCAATTTCGGAACAAACTTCGCTGACACACGTCTCATGTTTAAAACACCCGTTAAAATTGATTGGCACGAACCAAACGAGATGCCAATATCATCAGCAATTTCTCTAATGGTAATTCGACGATTCCCCAACACTATTTTCTTCACTTCTTCAACGTTCTCATCAGTTGTTGACGTGCTGGGGCGTCCAGAACGAGGTTCGTCGTTGGTGTCTTCTCGGCCTTCTTGGAAGAGTTTATACCACTTGTAAACATTTTTTTGGCTTAAAGTAGACTCATCGTATGCCACTTTCAACATTTCAAGTGTTTTGGAGCACTTGATTCCATTTTTCACACAAAATTTAATGCAAACTCTTTGATCCATGATTTTCGACAGCGGAAAATCGTGGAGCCTGCAAAACACTTCTAACTTTTATGCCTCTCACCAACAAAGTAAACATGCTACATAGCTGAAATTTGGAACATATATTCGAGACGAGTGTACCAATATAACCAAATAAAAAAATCGAAGATCGAACGGATGTAGCCCGCTAAATTTCAAAATTCACCTTACTTTTTGATCACACCTCGTACATGCGAAATTCGGTATTCGTTTGTAACTAATTTTCCAATGCCTACTTTATTATTTTAACACATGCGAGCCAACATTGTATTATTAAAGAATAATGTCTATTAATAATATCTATCGAACAATTTTAGTTCTATCATTTTGTTATTTAAATTAATATATTGGAAAATTCATAAATATGGATTTCATTTTATCTGATCAGAAATTATCGGTTAGTGTATATGTTAATACGTTATTACAGTTACTAAAATCAGTTAATTCGATATCTAAAAATGATTGCAATTCTTGTGAATTGTTAAAACGTATCATAAAGTAATTGTAATTTTAAATGTGTTCAGTATCGGTTATTTATTAAAGAGCAGCGATTTTTTCCGAACGCCCTAAGCGCTTCTACCAGATGATCGTGTAAAGTAAAACCCAGATATGTAACATAACGAACTGTGATCATTTTTTTTTCCAATGGAGGCGTTATTTCGTCTGTGACTAGTAATTGAAGAAGAATGAGATTTAGAGCGAGACTGACGAGTTAATGTCTAGTATTTACAATCAGTTCGACGCTACGAATAACAAGATTTTATATTAAAGATGTTGAAAGCATGGCGTGTGCCACTTAATGAGATGTTATATACGAAACATGAATTGTTATCGAGGTGAAAAATGAATATAAACACGTAGCTATGTGCTATATTTACGAACTGATTCGATAACAAGATTTCAGATAAAGTGTTCGAAATAACAGTTTGAAAATGAATCGAGTTCTATTTTTAAATAGTCTTTAAAACTATTTTTAAATATCTTTGTGTTGTTTTGTATATATAATTTATACTATATAATTAAATATGTTTTCACATTATTTTTTTACTATTTCCGGTTTAAATAGATCTCCTGTAATTAATATTTACAAAAAAGTTTCATCCATAAACACGGTGTGTGAATCTACGAACATTCGCTAATATTAAGTAGAAAAACGAGTTCACAAAAACAAACTTTGTAATGTATGAAAATATTTAAAAATAAATCACCCAGAAATATTTACACGGAGTTATTTTCTAACTAGTATATTATTGTAGTTTTTGAACAGGAAATGGCACATTGATGTATAATATATTAGTAGAGTGAAATATTGGAACTTAATAAAAATATAACAACACAGGTTTTATAATGCATCTCATTGATGATTATTGCCTAGCTATTGAAATATTCAAATCAATTTTTAAGCAAATACAGTGAACAATAAATGATTATTAGACACATAAAATCCTGTAGTTTTAGTAGTGATTTATTTTTATTAACTTTTTATGTCCTAGTGATTTTACTGCGAAATCAAGATTTATCATAATTAAACATGAAAATCCTTAGTTTCGTTTTCTAACACTTTTTTCGAAGCAAGATTTTATTTTGATTCACTAAACATATTTTCAATAAACTATAAAAGATATTTAATACATAAATTTTGTATTTTAATACCGATAAATATTTTTTTGAATTTTTTGAATTTCAAGAGAAAATATTTAAAATCGAATTTCAGCCGCCAGAATCATAATTTCTCTTAATGAATATTATTTTTAATGGAAAATGATTATATTTTATCAAAATAATCGATTTTTATTGAAAAAGATTGCCTCGTGACGAATTTAATTTTTTTCAATTTTTGACCCTCAAAAAACCACGACCTATAGTATGGAAAATTTCATGAAAAATCAAAGTCTTCGAAAATCGATTTCTTTCTTCTAAAATCAAAGGTCGGGTGTGAACTAAGGTGAATCGACGATTAGAACCTTATTTTTAAACGTAAAAAGAATTTTATTTAAACTAAAAACTAATTTTGACAATCAGTCAAAAATTTCATAGAAAAATCACTAATTTCATTTTCTACAGCTTTCTTCGGCACACATTTCTGTTTTTATTCACCGAACATATTTCCAATAAACTGTACAAGAAATTTAAAACCTATATATCTTATTTTTTTATTGGTAAATATTTTTTTCGATTTTTTAAAATTTCCTGAAAAAAACAAAAAAATATTTAAAATCGAATTTCAGCCACCAGAATCATAATTTCTATTAACGAATGTTATTTTTAATGGAAAATGATTATTTTTTATCAAAATAATCGATTTTTATTGAAAAATATTGCCTCGTGACGAATTTAAATTTTTTCAATTTTCGACCCTCAAAAAACCACGACCTATAGTATGGAAAATTTCATGAAAAATCGAAGTCTTCGAAAATCGATTTTTTTGTTCTAAAATCAAAGATCGGGTGTAAACTAAAGTGAATCGATGATTAAAACCTTATTTTCGAACGTATAAACAATTTTATTTAGAAAAAAACATGATTTAACCAATCAGTCAGTGCGTTTACCCCATTACTTCTTATCTTGCATAACTAAATAATTAGATATATAAATAAATGATTATCAAGAACAATACAGGTTTTAAAATTTAGTGCTCAAACGAGACGTCATAACTATCGAAGTGCACGTCATTGAACAAAATGGACAATAAGTGATTTTACTGACACTTAAAAAATCTCGTGATGTTGATGAGATGAGTGAAAGAGTTTTTTTGAAAATTTTCCCTTGGACTTACCTTCAGAAACACCAAACACATCACAACAGAAACACGTGAAATCACCCCATACTGGTACAATATTTTCCACAAAAACACACCACACATACTCAGATTCCATTTATTATAACCAATTGTAAATGTATTTATTCGAGCAATAAATTTCATTTGATTTGATTTGATGAGATGAGGAGTTCATTTGTGTTTTAATATATTTGAATTATTAAAAAAATAGCTGACAGAGTTTTTTTCATCACAATGGTTTCACTGCGAAACCAGGATCTAAGTAGTGTATTATGAGCTCTTTACCTTTTGACACTCAATATTAGAAAAAATATATATTATACGTACAAATACTTACACAAATGTATTATTTTAATATACTAATTAGACTAATTTCGCATAGAAACCACGGGTCCTAAATGATTAAAGTGAATTTTTCATAATGCCATCTTAAATAGTGATATTAATATGTGTATTCGTAAATTAAATTAATACAGCACTTTCTAAACAACAACGAAAAAAAAAACACTAACATATATTCGGTGACGTCACAGGAATTTTCAATAATCATTTACATTGACATTTGACTTATGCATGTGTCAATGACCGTGCTATCTTCTTCAAACCATATAAATAGTAAACTGATCATAGAAAAAAAATACAAGGGATGTATTTTATATAATAGATATATTAAAATTACTCTATATAGTGTTTTAGTTAAAGTTCAAGTTTTCAACAATAGACTCCACCCTTGTAGAAAAATGGTATGTGAATGTATATGTGAAGAACGAATATAATCAACACTTCACACGAGTGGCTGGAGAATATAAAGCTATTTTTTTAATAAGATATCCGACGAAAATTCAATTTCGAAAGAAAAATTGAAAAGAGTCCACTTAACAGTAATAGAAATCTTGGCGTCAGGATATGGCTTAATATAATTGTATAAATGAATGATAGTCTTATTGTACATTAAGATAGACTAATGTGACAATTTTAATATAAATAAATACTGCTGTACGGAAATATTTATTATGTGTAGGTATAGAATACTACTTCAATGAAATGCATATGATGATATTCAGATGATTCAAATATCTCCTAGTACATAAGAATAATATATATTTATATATATATATATGTGTGTGTGTGTGTGTATAATGTATTCATACATACATTTGTCTATTCATACGTAGTATTTAACATCTGCCGTTTCCTGCGAATAAATTAATAACAAGAATAAGGCTAATCTTAAATGTATAGAACATTGGAATGCAAACGATAAGAATTAATGTTTCACTGATACGATTTTCAGATAAGAAATTAATATGTATGAAATGCATGGAATGCATAATTTAATGCTGCACAGTTTGTTTACTTACTTTAGCTGCAGTTTAACTTTTAAAATATATTTTTTTATAAATTCATGTAATTTACATATAGCACGGTAATTAAATTCATATAAAATATGTAGTACGGAATTAAAAACCGATACGGAGAAGTATGTTGAGTTCTAAAAATTAACAAAAATACATTATTGTATTTGTTTATAATAATCGAAAACTTTTGTTTTTTTCCGTTGAAAATATCAATAATTAACTGTCAAACATTTGACAGACATTTGTTTATTTAATTTCTTCTTTTTTGACGCTGAGAAACGCAATCAAATGAAAAAGTTATCTTTGATTCATCCTTTAGTTGTTTGGTTGTAAGTTTTTAGATCGATAATTTAAACAGTAATGTTTATATTAATATAACTTTGATGTTAACCTAATTAATTATTTAGTAGATTAAATAATATGATTAATATTCGATGTCCAGCGTTCACTTGATCTGACATGGGGTATTTTTCCCTTAATTTTTCATTAAATATGAAGGTTTAAAATATAACTAATATAGTTAATAAAATCATGGGGTACAAAAATACTCCATATGGGGCGGCTTGTGTAAATTGACTTTAAATATATGAATATTCATTTATATACATTTCCTATTTCTGACTTTTGCGTGTCAATTTAATTCATGTTTGTCTTTATACATACATATATACATATATATATATATATATATATATATATTTATATTGTGTTTATAAATAGAATTCGTAAATCAGCATCAGTCATTTTCTAAATTGTTTGCTGTACATCCTGTCTCATATGTACACATTTGTTCTAAATAAACACAATATAAAAATCAAAGACGTTTCAAATAATATAAAAGTTTTCACAATCCAGATTGGCATCACTGGATAATTACTACCATGCAAATATTTATATAATAACTCAGCTGTGCCCTGTTTACACACCCCAATGTCTCATCACGACTTGTGTCAATAAAAAGTTGTTGACCCCTATTTTAATCTATTTGTTGTTTCTTATCATATATTTTTTTTCTATATATTCAGCTCTGCCTTAAATACTTCATTGAAAATAATTTTGAATTTATTGAACAAATGAAAGTAAATTAAACACAAGTATCAATTGTTTAATTAACATTAAACAGTTGAATTAATAAAAATAATTTATTTAGAAATCGAGATTGCATGAATAATAATAGTAATTAACATAATTGAATGAGTAGTATGAAATTTCTAATAATTTTCCACTTGACTATGTATGAATGTATGTGTGTACATATGTATATATATATATATATATATATATATATATATATATATATATATATATATATATATATATATATTTATAATCTTCTTCACAACAAGTTAGTGTATATAGTTGGACAGAAGTATTATTTAAGGTCAATAGACAGGTTTTGGATCGTTTAGCAGAAAGTATGAACAAATATTGATGTTCGTTAGTTTTTTCTATATACGCCTGATTGTATATAAACAGGTATGTATATATATATATATATATATATATATATATATATATATATATATATATATATACTAAAGAATAATTCTTTTTGAAGAAAAAAATATTTTTAAACCAAAAAATATTTTTAAACCATAATAAATATCTTTAATTTGTTAAAATTTTGATATTTATTATTTTCTACTAATTATATATATATAATATTACATTCTGGATTAGTGGAGTTTACCTCAGTTCGGAAATATGATCCATCAAGTGTGATCCGGTGTCCACAAACACCAATCTTGCTCAAGTATCGCTTCGAAGGTCACGACTCGTGCTTTCCAAATTCCATGTTTGTTGTAATTTTATATTGTCGCCAATTGTCGAGTAATTTCGTGGAAAAAGCTTTCAGAGTCAATAACAGCGAGTGTCTTATATTTCGAAATATGTTCTGGAGTTGTGATTGTTTAGTATTATTTTTTTAACAATGCTTAACCCTTAGAGTGTCGGGGAGCGCGATCGCACTCCTCCCGTCTTTCACCAAAAGTGCCGGGAGCGCTATCGCGCTCCTCATATATTTTGTTCAATATTTTTTTATAATAATATTTTATAATAGAATCAGCAAAGAATATATTTAAAAGATGAAAACAAATATAATAAAGGTTTTCTTGAGTTTTTGAGTATGTAACTTTATTTAATTGCGATTCATAATTTTTTTCCTAAACTACTGCAAGATCAGCAAAAATACCTTGGAAATTTTAGCATAGTTCCTAAGAAATTGGTTGACACTCAGAGGGTTAAACAGCATATTTCAAGATATCTCCATATTGAATCAATATAATAATAATTAATACAAATCCGTTAATTATATAATAAAATATAATTTTACACAAATGAATTTTAACCCCAACACCACAATAATTTAAAGTGTTCAATAATCACTTATATTTATAATTCTATAATCTATAATAATATCGGCTGATGCATATCCATGGCGACGTCATCATTGTCAGAACCTTCTTGACAATGGCATCGCCATCGAAATGCAATTATAGGTTATATAATTATAAATAATAAGTGATTATTGAACACTTTACATTATTGTGGTGTTGGAGTTAAAATTCATTTGTGTAAAGTGAATCAGCCACAGTTCCAAAACAACAAATAAAATATAATTTCTTTTGATAATAAAATTATTATAGAAACATTCCTGATTTGAGAAAGTAAATATTATAATAAATATAAATGTACAAAGATGAAAATCTGAATGATTCAACAACCATTTATTGATTTTTATTGACAGAATTAGAAATCGAAAAGAAAATAATTACTCAATATCAATTAACTTTTATCCACTGTAAAAACAATTTTTCATTTAGCATCATTCAGATATTGAAAAATAGTTATTTAATAAGCACACCTTTTACTTTTCTTAAACGACGTAATAATTATTAAAAATTAATTAATAAGTTCTACGTCACTAGTTTTTAATAATATAAATACAAAATATTTTTTAAACATTGCAATAAAAATATATATGAGAAAGTTGTCTTCTTGTTTTATATATATATATATATATATATACAATAAAATTTATTTAAACGAAACGTTTCAGTATTTAAATTGAAGATTGTATTTTATTCAACAAAAGATATTCGACCAAAATAATTTACTCTGCGCAAGTGAATGTTAAAATAATTCAGTGACTTCAAATAACATAGAGAAGCCTAGTAGAATGTCTGTTGGAAATAAGGGATAGCATAAAAGTTGGATGGATTTGGAAACGAATCGATGTTACAGATAAAATTGTAGGAGTACGGAATAGAAATGGATAGAATATAATATAAAACAAAATCGATAGACAATAAAAGTTATTGATTGCGCCTTCAGGAACATCTCGAAAGATTCGATGAATTGAACAGAAAAATAACAATATTTTTATAAAAAATAAAAATGTGTACAAATATTTTTTTAATAATCCATTAATTATTATCCCGGATGATTTTTTTCAATAAGTATTTAATTTTATTTGAATAAAACATATTAAATTACTTACACGTCGTTTACTTTTGAATAGACGTTTTATTTATACTCGATTGGTTAATATTGGCGCCGAGTGCTCAAAAATGTATTTTTGTATACAGAAAAATTTCTTCCGTTGTTTTACTGGTCGATGATTTGTAATGGATACATTTTTAACGCATCAACGAGGTGAACGGCATTAGCTAAAAAGAAAAACAAACTGTATTTATGATATAAAAATAGTACAGTATAATAAAATAACGATCGAAAATACTGAAAAATTGTAAATGGATTGATCATTGTTTATTTTTTCTTCCTGTTTAACAATTTGTCTCTTTTATAAATGTGCGAGCTTATTCACTTCCTAATAAAATGTGATTTAGTGTTTCTAGATAAAAATTATTATTTTCCGATATTTAAACTGTATAAATATATATATATATATATATATATATATATATATATATATATATATATATATATTAGAGATAAGTACGTAGAACACAGTGAACAAATATTTCATTACTTTTCTAAAATGTTATTTTTTATATATCCCTTCGTGTAAATATTCTAATGATTAAAATGTATGTAAATAAAATGACTTTTTTTAGTGTTTATGTCACTAAAATCAATTTTATTTAAAAACAAATCAACTAGATGATAATTGTAAAAAGTTGCTTAGCAACGGAATTCAATAAATAATTGTAAAAAGTTACTTAGCAACGGAATTCAATAAATAATTGTAAAAAGTTGCTTAGCAACGGAATTCAATAAATAATTGTAAAAAGTTACTTAGCAACGGAATTCAATAAATAATTGTAAAAAGTTGCTTAGCAACGGAATTCAATAAATAATTGTAAAAAGTTACTTAGCAACGAAATTCAATAAATAATTGTAAAAAGTTGCTTAGCAACGGAATTCAATAAATAATTGTAAAAAGTTGCTTAGCAACGGAATTCAATAAATATCAAAAATGGCACAATCGTTCAAATCGAAAGTGATTACTGTTTTCAATAAGATACGAATGACTTAAAACATATAATAACCGACGCATTTGACATATTTGGGTGTTGCCTTTAAAATTGTTTCAATATAACATTTCTAAAATTAAGTATGCGAAATTAATTCGGTCAGGCATTTTTTTTTTCAAAAAAAAACTCGACTAATGTTAATACCATTTAATGTAATTGTTCGGCTGTAAATGTCCTCGCTTTAATGATCGAAAATCATCGTGTTCCGATATTAATTGTAATTGAAATTTTACTGCACGAATATTAACATACGTGTAGTAAAATTTCAATTCGTATTGTTCGTACGTAATGTGTACATTTTATTTGAATTATTAAATGCTTTCAAATACTTAATCGAATCTAAAATGTAACATGGCTGACCGGTGAATGTACGTGCATACCTGCTTTTACATTCCGATTCCTTTTTGGCCTATTTACGAGGTTTATATATTTACAAATAGAACATAGACATAGTATCAAC
>CP092091.1:5667500-5727500 GCA_029203775.1 Neoneuromus ignobilis
TTTCGTTGTTTGATTTATCGTCGTATAGCAACGACCTGTGTTGTTTTATGAAAAATGGAATAAACACGAAAATATTTTCGAGACAATATTTATTATGGTTTTCGAGCTGGTTTGAACGTAAAGCAATATCTTGAACGTGCACAATCTACATTCTTATATTTAATTGTATATATTATTTGAGTACATTTTTAAACACAATGTTTAATATATATATTTGTTTGTATATTGTTGTAAAATAAAAAATATCAGGTTTAAAATTGAGCAAATACATTTCTTGTTGTAAGAATCACCGACGTAAATATACTTTCGTCAATATTATTATTCGAATCAACTCACGCACTTCGCTTAATCGAAAATACATGAAAGTCTGATTTAGTGACATTACATCGTCAACGGTTTTATATATTTTTATATACTATGTATGTATGTATGTACAGTGCATATTATAACTATTGCTTTACCGTACGTGCGGATTCACTGTAGCTTAGTTCCTTGAACGTTTTGATAATAGTATTCTGTGAAGGTGTACTTATCTACTTCAATGAATATTTTTATATGCAAATGTATAAAAAAAATCCGACGAAATAGCGTCTTTGCAGTTACACACTTTTTCCAATTCCATTATATTAGTACGTGTTTGTAGAGAAGTTATTCTCGTGATATTTTTTTATGAACGTTTATACTGATGTCGAGCAGTAAAAAATTTGACGTATAAAAAACTATTAAAAGATCCCACATGAATTAATTTAATTAAGTACATAATAACTTTATCAAAAATCTACGACAAACATTTATGCATGTTAAATTTTGTAGATGTTATCAAAGTGTATATATATATATTTGTGTGTGTGTTTGTACAAGCATAAATAAGGGAATTAATTTTGTCATTTTTTTCAATATACAATAATTCACATATAATTGTTTATAAAAATACAAATCAGGTATTTATATAAAATAAAATATTTATATATTTGAAGATATATAACGTAACTACTGTAATAAGAATTATTAAAAAAAAACTTCTATATATGACAAATCGATTTAAATAAAGTATGTAAAAAAATCATGCAATGCAATAAATACTTTATTAAACCAACTCCCTCCTAATTTAAATATTAACTAGAATTTTCAAATTTGTTAAATAATTCATTTTATATAATTCGTCCATGAGACACATATGATATGCCTTGGAGTGCTCGAAGAAAATTTCAGCATAGCACATATGTGATATTTAACGGCAGTTAAAATATTAACAGATGTTTGATTAAAGTTACATTAAAATTTGCTAATTATACGCACACATTACAAGTCTGATTTATGTTTATAAATTACACATTGTTGAATATAACATTTTTCATAAAAAAGCCATTAATGCAAGATGACGAATGGTTTTTTTTCAGAAAGGTGAATAGACGAATTAAGATAACACCATTTCAGTAATTAATGTTATTTGGTAATTCGTCAATAAAAACAATTTCTTATTGAATAAACACTAAATAGTATATGTTTTCCAAAAAAATCTATAATTTGTTATACAATGCACGTGTCGAGTGCCGAAAATCAAATTAAAGAACAATTAATACTTTATTTGGTCGTAAAATATTGGAAGTAATCTGTCGAGTCTACAGGAGAGCTGATTTGACCAAATATAGAAAAAGTCGTCAACTTCACCTTTTCTACTACTACATTTTTATATTGACCTACTGAAACGTATTTATTTTCAAACGGATCTTATAATAAAACTTTCTTTGCGAGGGAGGTCATGTATGTATATATATATATATATATATATATATATAAATATATATATATATATATATATTGTTTTTAAAAATATTATCAATAAATTATTGTAAACCTCCTTTAAAAAAAAACTGTGATTAATTGCTAGTTATAAAAAAGTTGATTTTACATGTGGTTGATAAATTGCGAATTCTATAAATTCTTAATATTTGTCATCGTCTTTCACTTCTATTTTTAATAATACGATATTTAAATTTTCTGTATGTGTAAACGTCATTCCAAATGTCGGAATTTTGAAACGTTTGTTTTCTTTTAATATAAAAAGCCAAACGAACGTTTTCATTTGTTTATTGACGTTTGACAGATGTAGCGATTGAAATAACTCGAAAATGTTTTTTATAAAATCCATATTTTTATGGTGTTGTACAATTTATCTATTTATATATGCATACCTACACACACACACACACACACATACTGAGAGAGATACTCACTCACTCATATATATATATATATATATATATATATATATATATATATATATATATATATATTTATATATATATGGCAATGTATTAAAAACATTAAGTCAATTTGAAAAAATAGTAGGCATTGAAAAAACTACAAACATTAATGTTTACTTCATAATTGTCATTTAAAATTGTTACATATTTGATATAAAATTATAAATACATGACTACAATAAAAAAATATTCAAATTTAATATTCGATTCCAAAACTAAATCACATCCTTCTTTTTTCTAAAAAATATTTGTAGCGTTTTAAGTACAGAATTATGTAGACTATAACGTTCTATATTGTGGTTATCATTTTATTTATTTATTTTTTTCATACAAGATTCTAATGAAATATGTATTTGTACAAAATAATAAATGGTATATACGAGGTCAGACAATTAAGTAATGCGACAAAATTCAAAAATCGAGTATATTTAAAAATTAAGGTACATCGCTGCGATCCCCTTCAAAGTAGTCCCCTCCCGCATCTATACACTTATTCCAGCGAGTTTTCCAGTTTTCGTAACAATTCTGGAACACTTCTTGTGGGACCTCTCCGAGTACCCTCGTCACAGATTCTTGGATATCTTCAACGGAGTCAAAATGTCGACCTTTGACGATTTTTTTCATATGGGGGAATAGGAAAAAGTCGCAGGGTGACATGTCCGGTGAATAGGGCGGTTGTGGTAACGTTGCGATGCCTTTAGACGCCAAAAACCGAGAGACACTGAACGCACTGTGACAGGGAGCATTGTCGTGATGCAGAACCCAAGTCTTCGCGATCTCTGGACGCACTCTGAGCACCCTTTTTCGTAATTTTTCGAGCACATTGCGGTAGAATACTTGATTTACGGTTTGTCCAGGTGGTACGAACTCTTTGTGAACCACCGCTTTGCTGTCGAAGAAGCAAATCAACATGGTTTTCACTTTGGACTTGCTCATTCTCGCCTTCTTTGGCCTTGGTGCTCCAGGGGACAGCCACTGTTGGCTTTGTCGTTTAGTTTCGGGGTCATATTGAAAGAACCAACTTTCATCACCAGTAATAACTTTCATCACCAGTAATAACCAGTAATAAATTTCTCTGTTCCATTTTCGTGACATGCACTACTCGCGCGTTGTTACAAAACACTAAACAGCTGGCGAAGAAATGATCGTACGAGGGTGGTCAAGGTTTCAATCGAGAGAGTAGGGATCTGCTATTACGGTGGCGGAGTTACAGGTTCGCAGTGTTACCACAGGCCGAGAAAAAAAATCGGTCGCATTACTTAATTGTCTGACCTCGAATATATGTTTGTGTGTGTGTGTATATTTGTAATTTTCATAAAGTATTATTAATAAAGTGGAATAACTCATTTCCCTAGAATAATGATAATTAATTACCTGTTATAAAAGTTGATACTGCAGATTGTTGACAAATTACAATATCTATAAATTGTCAATGTTCAGTATCGGTTTTCGTTTCTGTCTTTCTTTAAAGACAGAATAATTTTATACTATTTAAAATTTCTAAATGCAATCATAGTTTCGAATTTCTAAATTTATATGTTTACTAATTGTGCATATAAAGTAAAAAAACAATAACATAAATATTTGATTTTGATTATAAACGTTTTTGAATAAAAAAAATGTGAATTAATTTAAACAAGTATAGAAATTGAGGTTATGGTTTTTGTATAAAATTTATTATATATATATATATATATATATATATATATATATATATATATATATGTATGTATGTATGTATTTGGTCAAAAATACAAAGTTATACCGTGTAATTTATCTTTTATAATTCTTAAATTGTAATGTAAATCACATTCAAAATATTCTTTTTACAATTGAATCATTTAACAGTATTACATTTAGATCTTTATCACTGTAATTCGTTATACGTTTTTGCAATGCTTTAATTAACAATTTATCAGCAGAAAATATTATGTGTTTTTTTTAAAAAAAATCGTTGCGAAATTCTATATGTAAAATATTTCATGATAACAATATGTGTAATTATAATTAACTTTTTAGTGTAGTGCGCGCCGCTTTAAAGGTCAGACTAGTTTTCTTTCATATAAAATCTCAAACGTTCGTTCTGCATAAATTAAAATATTGCAGTGTAAAGGTAATTCAGTTACCACGAAATAATTATTACAAGATTATTATTGTTTTAAATTAGATTTAATCTTTTTTTTCGTCATTATCTCATTTGCATAGAAAATTATGTTAGTTTTTTTAATGATAAACTTTTTAATAAGTAATAAATTAAGAAATATTTCATTATATGTGTTTAATATTTAATAATAACAATGTTTTTATTGCGGATGTTGTGAGTTATAAAATATTTTTATTATTTGTTGTATCGTCCTATTTATATTTTATTGTTTATCTATTTTTATTTAAAAATAAGATATAATAGATATTTGTTTATTTATAAATCCAAAAAATCGTTTTTATATTTGGTTTCGCAAAAAATATTTTTATATAAAAGAGAAACAATGACCTAATATAATTTTTTTATCTAATTATTTTTTCTACACCAATTATGTACTATAATTTAATAAATTGGTATATTATTATTATTTTAAATATGAACGATACTATAAACATTGATTGATTATTGACAATTTTGACAAATTATTTTTCCTAATATCTGAATATTATTTTTTTTTACTGTACCTCATACCATGATGTTCTAAGTGTATTTCTTGTCTTTATTCACTTTTGCAATCAGCATTTTTTAATATCCAATTAATATCATCATCATTATATGTGGTCTTGTGTCAAAAGACCTTGACCTTCTATTTAACATTTCTCTGCTATTTAGTGTTGCTTTTCCAACCTCTTTTTCGAACCCTCGGCTTTTAAATGTTCATTCATGTAATAAATTTACGATGATCCGTCATCTGTTATCTCCATAACAATTCACAATGTGTCTATCAAGTTCTGTAACAATTTTTTTTAATTGCAAACTAGTTAATTCATGTCCAATATTTAAGAAAACTGAAATGGTTGTTTTCAACTGATTTTTTTACCATAAATCTATTTATAATGGTGGTATCTCACGCAATTAATGATTAATTTATTTTTTATATTTGAACATAACCTCTCTTTTCAATTAATGTTGGTTAAGTAAAGCGTATAAGGAATAAAATTATTTGGTTATGTGATTAGTTCATTTTTTATATTGAAATTTAAATTGTTCATTTAACAAATTAATATCAGATGAAGAGAAGTGTATCTGTTAATAATAGTACATTTTTAATATTTTGAGTGGCGCAAAAAAATATGAAAGACAAATTTAATCATCAACCTCTAGAATATTTCAAATTTATTTTTCGAAGAATTCTGGCATGACATCCATTTTTCACACCACATATGCATTTGACTAGAACATTCTATTTATTGAGTAATAATACGAATGACGAAACGGAGACATGCGTCAGAAATGAATCGTGCGAATTATTTTATATATAAAAAAAAACGAACTTCGTCGTCAATGTCCAGTAATTAAGTCAGCGATATATTTTTAGCAAACGGCGTAGGTCAGTGATAGTGAGATATTGGCAGTGATGCCAAGTTCGACACATCGTAGACATTTTTCACTGGCACTAAATACCGCGAGTTAATAAAATTTTCAATCAATGGCTATTAATACTCGTACTATTTTAAGTACACGAACAGATAATATATTTAGAATAAGAAAAAAGGAAAATCACTTTGAGAAACAAGACAGACTGACCTATATCAACAGTTTTATGTACTTCGAAAACTAATATCGAGAACGAATGTTCAGTTTGGACGTGCTCTAATTTCCTGTGCCACTTCTAAACGGTTCTCATTCTAAAAGTATACAAAAAAAAAGAAAATAGAATCGTGAAGATTTCATAAAAATTACAAAAATATTCGATTTATATATGTAACTATAAGTGAGTGTGTATACATTGTATGTGTGTTTATATATATATATATATATATATATATATATATATATATATATATATATATATATATACAGTGAGTTAAGTGAAACTCATACAGTATTATGTTCAATAAATTTTTGTATATAAATTTTTAAATAAAAAAAATCCCTTTTATCTTTGATTTAAATTGTTTATTAAGGATATTTTTATCATATAAAAATAAATAAATCATAAAATAATACTTAATGATCAAAAAAAAGTACAAATTCTGAAAAATCATTCAAAAACACATCAAAATGAAACACATACAACTAACAAATTATTTTTTAAATTAAAATTTACAATGGATTGAATTATTTTAGTACTTAGTTAGAGTAGCCTTTATTCATTTTTATAGCTTTTAAACGATTCGGGATGGATTTAACTAATTGTTCACAATAAGCTAGATCAATTTTTTCCATTCTTCTAATAACACTTTTTAAATCATTGTTATTAATAATAGTGTGTGTTCTAATGGCAACTTTTAAGTGATTCCACAGATTTTCAATCACATTTATATCAGGTGATTATGGTGGTGTTTCCAGTATTTTGGGGCAGTTATATAACAACCAACTATGTGTTTTAATAAGCTTTGTGCTTGGGGTCGTTGTCCTGATAAAAATTAAATGTTTGTAAAATCCCAAGTTTTTGAGCTTTGGCTTTCAAATTTTTTCTTAATAGATCAATATAAACATTTTGATTCATAATGCCATCTATAAAATTAAATTTCCAATCCCTCTCGCAGACAAACACCCCTATACCATAACATGACCACTCCCATGTATGACTGTAGGACGTAAGTGTTTTAAAGACATTTTTGTATTTGGTTTCTGCCATACATTAATTTTCCCATTGGATCCAAATAAATTATAATTGCTTTCGTCCGTAAACAAACATCTTTTCAATAATAAAAACTCTTATTAACAAGTTCCCAAACGAAGCTCAACCTTTTGTTGTGATTAGCTAGATTTATGAAAGGTTTCTTCCTGGCAATACGAGCATGAAACCCATTTTTATTTAGTATATTACAAATTTTTTTGGGGCTTGATTTTTTATTTAGATATTTTTCAACTTCTAAAGTCAATTTGAGGGCGCTAATTTTCGAATTTTCTTTAATTTTTCGTAGAATCCAACACTCGTTATGGTCATTAAAATCTTGCGGAGACTCTTTTTGACTTTATTGTCAACACTTTGACAATTTTTAAATCTTTTTATTACAGATTGCATTGTAGCGTGGTTTTTATTAACTATTTTCCCAATTTCCCATAGAGTTTTTCCATTTTTGTAATGAAAAATCATTAGCTTTCGCTCGTCCGTCGATGATTGTCCCCTTTGTCTACCCAAAGTGAAAATCCAACTTATATTATTTACAAAATGATTATAAACGACTTAACAATAGGTTGTTTTTTATAACCAAAGTGACCAAACACATATTTGAAGAGTATACTTTCTTAACACAGCAGTTTTCAAGCAAGAATAATTTCTTGTACGAGTTTCATTTTGATGTATTTTTTGTTCATTTTTCAGAAATGGTTACTTTTTGTGGAGTAAAAGTATTAATTTACGATTGAAATTTTCAAATATAATAAAAATAACCCTAATAAAGAAATTAAGCAAAAAAAAAATAAAGAAAATTGTTATTATATTAAAATATATGTGTTAAATTATTGAAAATATACCTCTGTACGAGTTTCACTTTGACCCACTGTACATACACACACATACACATTTTTTAGGTTAGATATAACTTTCGATAGGAATTCAATTTAAAGTTCTATCACGTTTAAAAAAACATCTATATATATATATATATATATATATACATATACCTATGCACACACACGCACCTACACATACGACTTTTTCATGCGAGTATCATTAACTACAATTATTTCACCAACTGTCAGTCAATCGGTTTCAATTGTTATTAATAAATATTTCAACAGCGTTCGCAAAGATAATATTGTACAGTTGCATTTCGATTTTATCACAATGGATATAGTTGATTTTGATTCAATTAATTTGTGTAAATGTACTTCTATTATACATAATTGTGCAATTTAAATGTATTCAGCTCTATCATTTACACACACACACACACGAGTTCTGTAATAAACATATTACATGCGGTTAAATTAATATGATAATGGCCGGAATTTATTTTTAATTATATGTACAGTATAAATCATAT
Source organism: Neoneuromus ignobilis (assembly GCA_029203775.1). Classification (NCBI taxonomy): domain Eukaryota; kingdom Metazoa; phylum Arthropoda; class Insecta; order Megaloptera; family Corydalidae; genus Neoneuromus; species Neoneuromus ignobilis. Next base: position 5,675,909 of record CP092091.1, read on the forward strand.
AAACAGGTATAATAATGTAAATAAATAATAATTATTTGTCATAATATCGTGCATAATTATTATGTGGAATAAATTGAAATCAACATTCAAATCGATTATACAATAAATTGTTAATAACTTTTGTTGTCCATTACGACGGTGTTTTTGTTTCGATCAGACTCGATTCCTTGTTGAAAACATTTTCGAAATTCGTGTGTCGTAACACGTATGTACGTTTTTCTTTAAAAATAACACGAATGTAATACAATTATGAGTGTTCGTTATGTTGTCAAAATAAAATGCATGAATCATCCGAGTAATTTTCATTGATGTTTTCACTATCTTAATTTTAGGGGGTTACAAATGTTGAATATTGAAATATATATGCATTGTAATGTTGAGGCGTGTTGTTAGTCTGTATAGAGAAGTCGTGCCGAACATAAATATTAATAAGTGTGCGTGCAATCAAAGACATTTAATTCACAAATAGTATTATTTCATTTAAATTAATTGTTATTCGGTGTTATTATTCATTAATATTGTAAACATGAGTACTACGTACCATTTGAAACGAGTGAGTATTGATTTACGGTTATGGAGTGTACAAGTTTTATGTTTATAATCGAGAAAATTTGTAAACGGATGTGAAATGAAAATGATAGATGATCATGGAAAAGTTTTGAACATTTAACTCTTTGATCGATTGCCAATCATACAATTCCTATGGGTATTCATAAAATAAACGTAATAATTATCAACAAGAAAAATTTTGAATGAATATTAATTAAAAAAAAACTATGTTTATGAAATTAACATTTATAATCCGATGATAAATAATTTAAGAAACTAATTAATATTTTGGAATATTATTATCTATTTATATAAATTGAAGTTTTTTCAGTATTATTTGTAATTGGATTGATTTGAAATTTTATATTCATTCTAGGTACGAATATACAATTTTTAAAAATATTATTTTATTATAAAACGATTGTTCATAACTAATATCTATTTCTTAAGTTTTTTTTTGTTACATAGAGAAAATGTTCTTATTTTTTAAAGAATTTATCAAATAAAATATCTGTTTTAACCCTTATCGAACATTAGCATTTTGTACTTAACTTTCCACTAAGTCGGAGATATATTTGAGTGCTTATTGTAAGAGAAGAGTAACTAAGGTTACTCGATATAAAAATACAGTTGTGCATAAAAGTATTGATATTTACACTTTAAATGTTTATATTTTATTAAACGTGTAATTTTCAAGCTTAAATGTTATTTATATTTTTTCAATGTATGGTATTTTTTGAAATATTTTCCTACATGAAGGAATGGTTATATTATATATATATATATATATATATATATATATATATATATATATATATATATATATATATATATACACACAACTATCACTGTTACTTTTCATATTGATATAATTTTCTTTATTCATTTTTGAAGGAATAAAATATTATAAGTAAAATAATTGCTGAAATATATATATATATATATATATATATATATATATATTTAGAGAATCAGTTATCTCCGTTTGTTCAATTATACGAATTGTCCCAGCACTATTTTATCCAATTTGTTTACAGCACATTTTTATAATTTTGATAAAATAATATTTATGAAAATAAGTAAAAAATGTTGACTTTTCACTCGCGTCTATTTTTGTTGTTGTTGACAATAAGTGATCGGCTATTGTCACCAAATTCATAGCCGCCACATATATATATATATATATATATATATATATATATATATATATATATATATATATATATATATATATATATATATATATATATATATATATATTTAGCAATAAAGACGTTGTTACTTGTTCAGTATTGCCACCTCGCACCTGACATACGACTGATAGAGAAAAGTTGTAATGTCACGTCCGAGGTGACATACAACTGATAAGAGTTAAAAATGTAAAAAGTGTTATATATTAAATAAATTTGTAAATTTGATAAAACAGAGTTAATTAATATTCATAAAATTAACATTTTTTTCAAATGTCCATTATGAAAATATAAATTTTATTCATTTTTATTTTAAGATTGTTAGTTTTCAGTTAAAACTTGATTGTGAAAACAGCGATTTGGTTTAAACGAACAAAATTTCAAGTAAATATTGACGCTGTTAGAAAATTAATATGTAAATTGTGAAACACTTTGAATGGATAATTGTCAAGCTCGTACGTGACGTAAGCTTGGTTGGTGTGGCTGGATGAAACATTATCTCTTTTACAACGAAAGATAAAATTCTTGTTAAATTTATAGTGTAATCATAACATTTTTTGAAAACTAATTTCTCTCTCTTACACACACATAATACACATACATTAGTACATACATACATGTATATATATATATATATATATAGAGAGAGAGAGAGAGAGAGAGAGAAAGAATTAATTAGTAAAATTATTATAATCGTGTTATCAACTAAAAAGTTAAAGATATATTGTATTAACAACAAAAAGAAAAAGGTACAAATAAATGATAAATAAATTATCAAAGTATATCAAAAGTTTAGAAATCAATTTTGTGTCTAATTAATGTAAGAATATTGATCAAAAAATAGTATATTGTAAATCAAACGTTTGTATATTTCATTTTATTCAATTATATATACGTTCAGAGACTAGTTAAAAATAATTTGAAAATTTAGGATCAATTTTATTTTTGTATACGTTGAAATTCTAATTTTGAGTTTTTTTTAAAAAAAAAATATTGATCACTTACTTCTTTAGCACATTTTGTTGGGCTTATTCACACTAGTCAACATTCATACAGTATTCACGGCCATTACCGCTCGTCTCACACCCTCTATCAACAAACTCCACCACCTAAAAAAATTAGTTTTCCAGTAAGAGCGTGTGAGAAGAGTGGTAATGGGCCGTGAATACTGTATGCATGTTGACTAGTGTGCAAAAGTCCATTAACAATAACATAGATATGTATGAAAGACTCAATATTTTTAAATGGAATTTGTTTAAAACAAATATTTGTTTTATACTGTTTCTCAATATTTCTGAAATAATATTTCAATTTGATTTTAATTATACTAGAAGTAATTTATGGAATTGTAGTGAATCAACAATAAGCACATACAAAAATGTTTTAAAAAATATACCTTATTTGTTGTTTTGGAACTGTGGCTGATTCACTTTACGCAAATGAATTTTAACCCTAACTCCACAATAATTTAAAGTGTTCAATAATCACTTATTATTTATAATTATGTAATCTATAATTATATCGGCTGATGAATTTCGATGGCGACGCCATCATCAAGAAGGCTCTGACAATAATGACGTCGCCATGGAAATGCATCAGCCGATATAATTATAGATTATAGAATTATAAATAATAAGTGATTATTGAACACTTTAAATTATTGAGGTGTTGGGGTTAAAATTCATTTGCGTAAAATATACCTTACTAAAAATAATAGTTTTATGAATTCACATGTATCTATTAATTTCTCTATCTGTCTCTCTTTCTTTTATATATATATATATATATATATATATATGTTCATGTATACGCACGAATGAAACCATATCTAACAATGCATAAATTATATGATTATAAGCTATTGAACTTTGAATGAAGATGTCACGACAAAAGCATGCATGTGTAATTTATTCATTTCATTCATTTAATATAATCATTTAAACAATTAAACAAAAGTTATGTAGTGAAATTACAACACCAAAAAAAAAAACGTGAGACACATTTTCGTTTCTATACTGGTTTAGCCACCATTATTCGCATTTTATTTCACAATAGAATAATGTAACCAAAACGTATGTTAATGGATTTCATTGCCTAGTCTGTTCCAAATACGTTTTTCCTTTTTTCGCACGCACGAAAACAGGTTTTGTAAGCTTATGATACGCGAAATGTCGATAAATATGCAAGTGAACGATTTGTATCGAAAACTGTATATGAAAAACGGCATTGTATTCATACGTCATAAAAGTCATTTTTGATTAGTGCATTCGATTGTTTTCTTATAAACATAGAATTGCGAATAAAATAGATTTGCAATAGGTATACATTTTTAGTTGATTATAAAAATTGTATGTATATATGTATGAACATATGTGTATATATATATATATATATATATATATATATATATATATATAAATTATATGTATTAAATATTAAGTTTAGGATCAGTTTACAGTAATAGAATATTCACAGAGCATGAAAACATATGGTTGATGAGCACGTGTCAAGAATTTATAATTTAGTTTTCTTGTAATGAACATATATATATATATATATATATATATATATATATATATATATATATATATATATATATATATATATATATATTTGGAGAATTGTATTCTTCTATTATTCAAGTACACGAATTGTCTATGATAGAGCACCTGTAATACGTCTACCGACTCACAGCACAATTTAATATTTTATATTTGCTAATGAAATAATATTTATAAAAATCAGTAAATAAATTAACTGGACACTCGCGTATAATAATCGTTGTTGACAAGAAAAACAAAACATATTGTTTATAATCGTTGTTGACAAGAAGAACATAAACACTATATTGTTTATTGTTGCAATATTCATAGTTATATACATATACGTTATATATATATATATATATGTATATATGTATATATACGTTATATATATATATGTATATATATATATATATATAGAGAGAGAGAGAGAGAGAGTTTCGGTTTTGGTTATAACAACATTATTATCTATAATTCTTCTAGAGAAGTAGTAGATTATAATAAAATTAGATAAAGCAGGTTAAAAATAATCTGTTTCAATCCCAATCAAATAAATATAACTCTTTATTCGCTGATACGCATTTCGATGCCTACACCACATTTCTTTTAATAATCCAGCACATACATTTTTCGTATTATTATTTAATTGTACGTTCCGATTTTTTTAATCGATAAAAATAAATTATTATAATATATAATTCACGTACAAAAAATTACCATACAATGTATAAATAATTTAAGCCACTAGATAGTACATTGTTACATATTTTATAAAGCCCGCGCTCTCCATGATTACTATACTAGAGTGTAAAATTCAACAGCCCGAATATTATTTCAGGTCTCAAAAACGTAAATACCGAAACGAAAGTAATTTAAAGTATGGTTCGATAAATATGCACGTACTTTTCTCGGTTTTAATTGTCTCATTAAATACTTTTGTAATAAGTCATGAGGAGACGTGGTTTTGATTCAAGAAAAAATGGTATTTGAGAATCAGTGTACCAAAAAAATAAAAACATGTACCGTAATGAAATGATGAAAATTTTGCATTTACTTTTACATTCTTGTTTACATGAACTTATGTGTATATATATATTATATATATATATATGTACTCATACAAGTAATTAACTTTGCTATTCAAAGGTTGACTAACATAAAAAAACTTGAGTATGCAAAATGTTTGATTTGACATTTCATTACAATGACGCATTTTATTGTGTGAAAATCTAAAAACAGCGCCAATTGTAAAACGTATAATTAAAATAGACAGTATATCTGTTTGTCTAATGATTTGAAAGAGGATTTTTCTGGTATCAATTTCCAGATTGTAAACAATTGTTTTTAAAAATAAGATATTTTGGTACTCGATTGACATTGTTGTCAAAAGCTAAAAAAAAGTCAATCTAATCATTTTAAGATGCATGACATTTATGCTAATTTCGTCAAATCTATTGAAACAAAAATGATAAAGTGATATACATAATTTATTTTATTTGCTAAACTTTAAAAATCCTAAAAATATCGACATTCTAAAATTCGTTGTTTTATAGCATTTTTTCTTAAGTCTTTCATTAATACATTAATAAATTGAATTGATTTAGTCTTTTTATATAGAATTAATATACCATTTTAAACAATTTAATGGAAAAATAATGTATATAATTTTGTTGTTAAATGAAATATTGTTTGTATATATATATATATATATATTTACGTACGTACGTATAAATATATAAATTATTTACAGTTTAATAATCAAAAACTGTCTAAAATTATCCATCAGTCATTCAACAGAAAAAACGAAATCGTGTGGCGAATTCAGTTGAAATCGTACGTAGCATAATTTGTACGCCACACTTTTCTTACTTTTCATCACTAAAATAAAACGTGCTATTTATAATTCTTGGCACAGATTCATCCTGTATATTCTAGAAAATATCACCTACTTATACTACCTGATTCAGCGGTTTTCAATGTTTAACGTTTTCGAAAAATATATGCGTTAAACATAAAACCGATCCTATAAATAAAACATTACAGATTTGCATGTATTTGCGCGGCGTCGGTCTCTTAACAATTTCTACATATTATTGACCAATAAAATTATGTAGAATCTTATATCAAACATAGTACGCAATCAAATTGAATGACTGTAGTTTGTAGGAATAAATGTTTTTTTCTCTATAATGAGATTAAACAGAAATATCATTATCATCTAACATCTTTCTTCTTCTTCTTAATTATATATATATATATATATATATATATATATATATATATATATATATATATATATATATATATATATATGTATATATATATGAGTGTTGTGTATATGAGTATAAACAGAAAAGTTTATAGTAGTTACCTATTTAGAATTTTTGAATTTTGTTTACATTTTTCTTTCTGGGTTTATTTTTAGTTCAATCGCTTGTACGTCCGATTATTTTTTTATATGACTTATCGGAGTTTAATTTGACCACACGTTGAACCTAAAAAGTAAATTTAAACAGGAAGTAGAAAATTCGTTCGAAAATATTCGTTATGTTGAAATTTATGAGTACAACGTTAGTAAGAAAATGTAAATTTAGAAATATAAATTATAGTTTATTTCTATCCTTTTTTAATATATATTTATATATAAATAAAAAGAAATTTGAAGAAATAAAATCATTGTTGTTTGAATATAAATATTCCTGTTTGACAGCAATTAAAATATTATATTGCTTATATTTATTAAGATGCTTTGTTTTGATGTCATAGCATACTTAAAAATGAATTTTAAAATAAAATAATCACTTATATTTTTATAATTATATAATTTATAATATATGCATTTCGATGGCGATATATATATATATATATATATATATATATATATATATATATATATATATATACAATAGTGATGTCTGTGTGTGTGTATGAATCAGCCACAGTTATAATAGTATATATTGTTATATATATATATATATATATATATATATATATATATATATATAGATGTGTGTGTAAATATTAAAAAAAAATGTATGGAAATATGAAATTATTAATATAAACCAGTGATCGGCAAACTCGTTAGTCAAAAGAGCCAAATGTCAGCAGTACAACAATATATTTGTTTAAGAACCAAATTTTCAAGATATCTGATTTAAAAGTCGATTAAAACTATGAACTAGTATTATGTGATAGATAGGATTTAGACACGCTCCATGTACTGGATTGCTTTTTTTCTCCACTATAGTGTCAAATTTGTAAAATAATAATGTTTGAAAAGATGATTTCCTGTCGAAATCCTTGCACCGTTTCTTCTCTACAGAGTGACATTATAAAGTGACAGATGGATACCAGGGCCCGTTTCATAAAACTTATAGTTCCTATTAAAAGTTCTTTATTTAAAATTTATATGGGATATTTGAAGAAAGAACTTGTAATGCAGGAACTGTAAGTTTTATGAAACGGCCCCTGGTTTTTTAAATATTGCGTTATTATTATTGACAATCAAAAGGTGCACCCAATGTACCAACTTTGAGTAATCGGTTTTTTGAAAAAACACAAAAAATAGATACCTATCATAATTAACAATAATCTTGTTTATTGATAAAAAGTATGTTTTAATATTATAATATTACATGGCACACATTTAATGCACATAGTCATTTTTTGTGGAAGAGCCGCGTTTTGCCGACCTCTGATATAGACATTCACAAAAGAAATATTCGTTATTTTTATATAAAATCAGATTTTTAGTATTCAAGAAGAATAAAATTGATCATTGTTTATTTTAATACTGTGACAAATTCACATTAATATAAATAAATTGTCGCTCTGAGAATTGTCTTCCTAGATTTTATAATATTGTATAATAATATTCTAACAATGACAGGCACCGAAAAGCATATCAGCTTATAAACAATTAAATGATTATTGAACACATAATATTTTCTCGTGTTGAGGTTATAATTCATCTGTTGACACAAAAATAGTATAACAATAACTTAACCACATTGTCAAACTGAAATGTTGTACGACTCTGTTTAATTCTATTTATGTTTGAATTACACATAATTGATTAACAATATAATGAAGAATATTTCGTTATTTATTTTTAGGATTATAATCTCTTTTTTTGTATATTTGTATTATAATCTTAATAATATAGAAACCACAGATTGTTTACATTCATTATATTATTCAAGTGTACACCCGTACCGGCACTTCTCTGGTAACATCTTGAGGGCGTAAATTTTATCCTTGCCATAACATATGGCATTTGTATATTATATTGCACTATGTTAAGGAGCACGACTAGTGTGATCACCTAAAAAAAAGGCGATTTTCGTGAATTTTTTTAAAGAAAAGTACTGCATCGAATGTTTTAAAATTTTGAGGATATATTTGTGCATAAATAATGTATACATAGTAATAAAAAAAAAAAACCGTTTCCTCTCTGCTGCAGTGATTGTGGCCTTCACAGTGCCTGAAATAATAAAAAAAAAGTTCGTTAAACTAGAAGGTTTTTCCTATACAATAATCCAGGATTGTGAAAAAAAATTGAAATTTAACAAAATGGCGGGGTTTTGAAAAAAAGTTTAAAATTTCGCCCAAAAATCTGATGGTTTTTGGCATGTCAAAATTACATTTTTTATCCGATTGAAAAATTGGAGGGTCATTGTATGGAGAAACAAATACTAAATATGCTAAAACAAAAATCAAATCGATTGGATGATTTGTTATCGAGTTAGAACTGCAGCAAATTTCAAAAATGTAGTTTTGAGAAAAACGCGTTTAAAGATAAAAGTATTAATTTCATTGTTATAAATAGCTACTCTTTAGAAGGCTGTAACTCAAAAACCATTTGAGATCCGCACTTGAAATTTTATTATGTTATTTTTGAACGTATAGACTATCGAAAAATGCAAAAAAATCGATTTTTTGACAGTGTCACACTAGTCGTGCCCTTTAAAACAATTTACAGATTCCATTTTATATAGACTTTATGTACAGAAATTGCCGTATGATATTATTAACAAACGTAGAATAATCACAAGTACTAAGTGTCAACAATACCGATCCTCAAATATTTTTTTCCTTGAATTTAAAGAACTTTTATTATGAATCTAGAGAATCATTTACGACCAACTTATGACCCAAACAGATAAATAACATGTAACCATTTTACAGAAAAAAATTTGATTTAAGCTCGTTCTGTAAGTGAATAACTATGTGCACGTGCTCGTGTATATAAGTGTATGTAATCACATTAAAAATAAATTATAAATAATAACGTACCGTGTTTTAAGAGAGTAACAAGTTGCAAAATTAAATTTCTAATTAAATAGAAGGGATAAATAATACGCCGCGCGCATCATTAATCATTTCTATTTACCGTCGTATGTGTGCGATTTTAACCATGAGTTTATAACGAGTTGTTTCTACCAACATACGTGCATAAATATTCAGGTAGTTTCAAACAGTAGTAGTGAAATTGATCGAGTAATTTAAATATTTATAAATATGAATGACATTTGTTAATGTATAATCGGTATTGAAACAGAAAGTGATTAAATATTTAATCTAAATATTTATTTAGTTTGAATCCGAAAACGATGACAATTAATACTATTTGTTTTGCCATTGTTGTCATTTCTTTTTACAAAAAAAACATTTGATAATACCACTAGATTTTTTCCATAGAAATGTTCATAAATTATTTATTATTCACCAATTATTGTTCTATTTATATACATTTTAATGAAAATATGATTATTTTCGAAAGCAGTATATAAAGTCTTATTTTTTTAAATAATATTTCAATTTAAATTAAATTTCATTCTAAAAAGAAAGTGATTATTGAATACTTTTATGAAATCTAATTATAATAATAATTAGAAGATAAATATGTTATTGAAACGAAAAATGTAAAATTCTCGATAAATACTTTCTTTTGAATTCTGAAATCGGTAATTTTTTAAAGGAGTTCGTTGAGGGGAAGAAAACATTCACTGAAAGTTCATCCGTAAATAATCAAATTTTAAAACTTTTTATCTGCAGATGATTTTAGAACCGAAATCGTTTGTAAATAAGTATAAATTTTAGCGATCTAGTTCCTTTATATACTTGTGCTGAATGATAAAGTGAATTTTATATGAAATGTCTAACTCGTCAATTCCAATCAATATCATTAAGTGTACTTAAAAATGTCAGCCTTAATTGTATCAGCATGCTAAATAAAAGTGAATTAAACACAAACAGTTTTATACACAGGAATTGTTTGTTTTCATTTCACTTTTCATTCATTTCATATTTGATAATGAAATAAGTATTTTATCATATATATTTTTTTGTTCTATGTTAAGATATTTTTGAATTATTTTTTCAGAATAAATTTAAAGTTCCGAAAATAATTAAAATATTACGAAATGCTACTCGTTCGACATATTTAATATTCTAGACGATTTTCTTTTATCAATATTAAAATCTATTTAACTGAAAATAAAAGATTGTATCATTTGTTTGTTTGTTTTAAATGTCAACATGTAATAAAGTAACTCTTTAAATTAATTAAATGTCATGTAAAATATATAAATAAATTCCGTTTGAAGTTCTTTTTAATAAAATTATTACGATGTGCGTTCCGACTATAGAAAGGCAATTTTATTTTATACATTCTTTTGAATTTTTATAAATAACCGTTATAGAAAAAATACCATATTTTCTGGCCATTTTATAAATTTTATAATTCAATCATTTTTAATTTTTATATAATAATGGTTTCTGGTAAGTTTTTCTTTACAGAATATTGATTTTATTTATCAGTTATATATATATATATATATATATATATATATATATATATATATATATATATATATATATATATACTCTTACATAATTCCTCACAATGATCTATTTTTGTTATATGGATAAATTATCTCTTATTGTTATCTGATTGTTTATTGTTGTTACAGATGTCCGAGGTGATGAAAAAATCCAGAATCGTAAGTAATAATGATTCGGTTACAACAAATGACCAGTGTGCACTAATGGAAGAAACAGTTAATGGCTCCCTAACATTAGCAAATGACGATCTATCGTTACAAGATTTGATCGATGCAGAACTCAATTCTAGGTTATCAAATCTTAACGATACAGAAGCTATTGCTGCCGACTCACAAGAATGCATGATCAGTGTTAGTGAAGTTCGTTTTTAATCAATGTTTTTTTTTTGATATTTTTTTTATTGAATGTATTTCTTGAAAAGCACAAGCATGTTAATTAAAATCATCAGCTTTACAACTATGTATATATATGTGTGTGTGTGTGTCTACATATTTCATACACACATACATATTTCCTAAGATATCCTTATATAAATTCGTAATCGTTAATTTTCGTTGTCCGCCATTTATCTTTCAATAGCATACTCGATCTATTACCATTTCTAATTCAGTAACTTTTGTTGAATTTCAAATCTATTTTTTCTCTCTTATCATTCCAATTTTCTTGTTCTTCTGATTTATTTAAAATCTCTGAATTATTGTAACGTTGATCCGTTTAAATTATATTTTTTTTTTAAAGACCACGTGTCATTGTTGTAAATAAACACTGATGACTTGATCGAACATTTTTTCCAAACGAAATAGATTTTTCAATTTATGTATTTTTAATTACGAAATTTCGTCTGAATGATTTCCATTTCATTTATTGTCTTTTGTTCACTTCATCGACAAATGATTTATTCTTACTGAATCTGCTTAGCGATTTTCACGATTTCTGTTTCTTTTTTGTCAATTTTCTTCAAATACACATTGAATAATATTTTTGTTTTTACATAATTTATTTCAAGTGCTATTTTTCATCCCCCCCCCCCACTGTATATCATCTTCAATTAAATCTAATAGAAGCTGTGATTTAATTAAATCACATTTTGTGTGCTTTACCTGAAATATATTATTATTATTTGTGTGATAAATGTATTTTTTTTTAATTACTAATAATTTTAGTTAAGTAACGCAGACACAGCTAACATAAAAGAAATATCCGCTGAAACACAAAACGTAGACATATCAAAAAGTCCAGAGAATAACGAAAACGTCATAGCAGACGATCAACAAAACAAAACGTCAATCGTGGCCGATGAAAATATAAGCACCGGAGATCAGATCGAAACAAATACAAATACTGAAGTTCCGTACAGAGAATCGGACACAACCCAATTGACCGAAATCGAAAACTACGACGAGTTCAACATAAAAACAGCAACTTTTCATTTTATCGAGAACGAGAAATCGTTTTCCGCTTGTAACATAGACGATCGCCGCGATAATTTAAATGCAACCGAAACGGTGTCGGAACCTGCAGACACGCAGATCGTAGAAGAAGTCCAAAACGAGACCGGAGAAGAAGATGTCCGTGATGTGGACGTTTTGCATACCGAAGAATGTGAATCGTCTAACGCAACGCTTAATTTAGTGCCAAATGTAGATAAGAATTTGTATTCGAACCAAAACATTGAAATCCATTCGCCGGAAAACGAACAGATGATCAGTGACCAAGATAATAACGATAGTATCGATGTAGATAGTGTGGTTTTAGAGAAGTCGTCTATTAAAGATAAACTCATGTTGGGTTCTGATGAGAAGATGGCGTTGCTGTTTTCGCAGACGATCACGTCGCCGGCGTTCACGCCGACAGATGAAAATTTCGATCTGTTGGAAGCGATCAAACATGACAAGTCGCCGGACGATTTTGTACAAAGCGAGAACGATGTGTATCAGAGCAATAATGGACAATCGGACGATGGAATTGTCGAGAGCGAATTCGTCGAGCAGACGTCTGAAGAACAACAGGTTATCGAGACGCGACAAGAGGAGATCGTGTACGAAAACACCAACCATTCCGATTTAGTCGTCGGTCATCACGTATCTTCTGAAACTTTCGACTTGAGCAATGGCGAAATTTCGCCAGCGAACGAACGTGAGTTTTCGCAAGAGAGCGAGTTTAGCGAAAAGAACGATCTGGATATGAAAGTCGACGAATTGCCGGAAGAAGTCGAGATTAATAATTTCATGGTGGATGATGGTTGCGTGCACGAGACGAGTCACGAAGAGAAGAATAATTTCGATACTGCGAATAATATTGTAATCGTCGAACAAATTGTAAAGCATGTGAATGAAGATCAAGAGGAAATGTTTGAACAGGTCGTTGACGACGACGAAGACGAAAAAGAGGATCCACAAGAACTGTACAGAATTTCTAATAATAAATTTTTAATTAATGATCGTAAAACGCATGCGGATGATAGTGTTAACGTGTGTACTAACAGTGCAACTTTAGTTATGAATATTCAAGTGAGTTAATTCAAACACTAATAATTATTATTTATTAACCTTTTGCAGTCCGGCTCTCTTAGTAAACGACATTCTCATGGCCGAATTATACACTATGTGTAAATGATTAAACATCAGTACGTGTATATATATATATATATATATATATATATATATATATATATATATATATATATATATTCATATATATAAGAACATTTTTGAAGAACTTCCTTTAAATGTCAGGATAAATTTTAAACCAAAATTTCATATTCTAATAGAGACTAATCTTTTTCTGTTTTATTTTTTTCTATATTCCACAAAACTCAAAAATGATGAAAATCGTTTTTCAGCTATAAAAATCATATTTTCTAATATTGAATGTTATTTTTACTACAAAATGACTATTTTCTATTCAAATAATCGATTTCTAATAAAACATATCGATTTATAGTAAATTTTAAAATATTCAATGTTTAACCTCAAAAAAATCACGACCTATATAGTATGGAAAATTTCATGAAAAATGAACATTTTCGAAAATCAATTTTTTCATCTGAAATCAAAGATCGGTCATAAAATAACACGAAACGATTATTAAAATCGTATTTTTGAACATACAATGCATTTTATTTGACAAAATTATGATTTGTCTAATCAGCAACTAATTCAATCAAAAATTCATTATTTTATTTTTTCATCCCATTTTCTGAAACAAATTTAATTTTTTCATCATCAATATTACTTATCTAATTCGAATTAATAGATTTATTATCAAAATTTTACGTTCTGATAGGAACAGACATTTTTTCAACTTTTTTTATTTTGAGAGAAAATCGAAAATAATAAAAAAATCGATTTTCGATTATCAAAATCGTATTTTCTAAAAACGAATGTTATTTTTATTAGAAATTGACTATTTTCTACTAAAATAATTGATTTGTAATGAAAAATATCGATTGATATCGTTTTTTGAAAATTTCATTTTTTGACCTCAAAAAAACCACGACCTATAGTATGGAAAAATTCATGAAAAATCGAAGTCTTCAAAAATTGATTTTTTTCGTCTAAAATTAAATACCGGCTATAAACTAATGTGAATCAATGATTAAAATCGTATTTCAATACCTAAAACTAATTTTATTTAGAGAAAATGTGAATATAGTCAGTCGATTGCAGTTCAGTCAAAAATTCGCTGTTTTCATTTTCGAACAATTTTTTATATGACAAATTCTAATTTTCCAATTAAAATATTTAGTCAGAATATTCCTTTTTTCATCGCATATCTTATTTTTTAATCAAATGTTACATATTATGAATATAAATTATTTTTCTTTTAAATTAATGAATTTAGAGCGAATGGAAAATCGTTGAAAATCAATTTTCGGCTATAAAAATCGTATTTTCTGATAATAAATGTTGTTTTTACTGGAATATGATTATTTTCTATTCAAATAATCTATTTCTAATAAAAAA
Organism: Neoneuromus ignobilis; assembly: GCA_029203775.1. Taxonomy (NCBI): domain Eukaryota; kingdom Metazoa; phylum Arthropoda; class Insecta; order Megaloptera; family Corydalidae; genus Neoneuromus; species Neoneuromus ignobilis. The sequence goes on from CP092091.1 coordinate 5,691,002, forward strand.
TATCGCTTTGTAGTAAATTTTAAAATTTTCAATTTTTGACCTCAAAAAAACCACGACCTATAGTATGGAAAAATTCATGAAAAATCAAAGTCTTCAAAAATTGATTTTTTTCATCTATAATCAAATACTGGCTATAAACTAATGTGAATCAATGATTAAAATCGCATTTCAGCACCTAAAACCAATTTTATTTAGAGAAAATGTGAATATAGTCAGTTGGTCGTTTAATCAAAAATTCGCCATTTTCAATTTCAAACAAAATTTTCATATAACAAATACGAATTGAAATATTTATTCAGAATATAAGACGAAACAATGATTAATGTCACGAAATGAATTTTATTTCAATAAAATAATTTTATGATTTTTTTGATAGCCAGCAATCAACCCACTTTTAGACATCGTAGTTTTAATACCAAATTTATATTAATAATATCTACGTAAAATTCCCATATATACATTGTATCCTACTTTAAATTCGTACAAAAAATAATCTCTGTTTTGTACAAATAAAATATATTATAAAATTTGTAAACAATAATGGAAACTGTCTTAAAATTAACATTTTAAAAATAATTGAAAATCATAGAAAACTTGCTCTTTTTAAACAGCACACCATGATATATCTTAACTCATATTATTAATTCCGCCATTTTATATTAAACAACCATATATATATATATATATATATATATATATATATATATATATATATATATATATATATATATATATATATATATATATATTATAATATGAAATACTTTTTATCTATTTTCTTTATATCAACATATGACTGCAAAGGGTTAAAATTCGGAATTCTTATATCAAATCTCTGAAATATTATGGCACATAATTCTTTCAATTCGATTGTTTAATTCTATAAAAAATCTAAATATTTTAAAATAACTTAGAACTGATCAGTAATGGTTCACTATTACTTGTATAAAAAATAATACGTAATATCGATAGTATATAATTGTCAAATTTATAATTTGATATTTGAATTCTAAAATATTTTTTCCCACATAAATATATTAATATCTTACATTCCATAAAGCTTTCACTTATTAAAATGTTCAATAATTGAATTTATTCCAATAAACTAATAAGTATTCGAACATTAACGATCTGATTTTTGAAAAAAACATCTCTCGATTCATCAATATCACTTTTTTTAAGAATACAACTAAGACGACAACAACGACTACAACAATAACGTCAGAGACGACGAACGGTGATTTGTTGGACAACAAAATCGAGATGATCGATAATAAAAGTCCATCGAAAAAAAAGAAATCGAAAAAATCCAAAAAAGATAACGAGAAGGAAAACATATCAGTGGTGAGTTTGAGCCAATGGATTTTTTTTGCCGAGTTATTTACATGTATGATATGCTTGTTTCATTGCTTTAGTTCATTCGAGTTTGTAATACGTTATTATTGAGAACTTTGAAATTAATTATGTACATATTTTTTTACGAGTTCGAATTGAAAGTTCAATACATTTTTAATGTTGCTATAAAAAAATATTTAGTGTAAAAAATGACTTAACAAATCTATTGTCGTGTATAAATAAATGAATGAAGTTAAGAATTAGACTTTTCAGAAATTTACTTTAATCTCTTATTTGAATTTCTGAAACATATTTTCAAGTTCCAATCAATTTTTTAAAAAAGAAAATAATTTTGTCTATACTAAATAATTGTTTCAATACAAATTACCGAATCTTTTGTCGATGTTTTAGATTCAAATTGTGTATTTATATCAGTTTTATTTTCATCCAAATATTTATTATGTATTTGTATCTCTGTTTCTTGGATACAAAAATATTTATCGATTTATATTCCAATACTTCTTTTTCGAAAATTCGTTTTTCACATGAAATACTACTTGTTATTTTACACAAATGAATTTTAACCCCAACACCGCAATAATTTAAAGTGTTCAATAATCACTTATTGTTCACTTGTTATTTATAATTATGCGACGCCATCATCGTCAGAGCCTTTCTCATGATGATGGCGTCGCCATAGAAATGCATCAGCCGATATAATTATAAATAACAAGTGAACAATAAGTAAATATTGAACACTTTAAATTATTGCGGTGTTGGGGTTAAAATTCATTTGTGTAAAATGAATCAGCCACAGTTCCAAATCAACCAATAACTACTTGTTATTGTTTAGTATTCTGCGAAACGTTAAGTCAATTTTAACAAAAATCAATATTGAATAAATCGAATGTACGAGTAAAATTAACGACTAAAATATTCTGAACTCTAGCATTGATCGAACCAATTCCGAGAATCGCGATTCGAACAATAGATGAGAAATTCATTATTCGCGAAATCGATTTCTCAGAAAGTCGAACATATATAAGCTTTCTTTCGAATATCCCGTTCAGTTTTCAATATTCTCTTGTAAATGTTTTTTAATTTTATTTTTCAAAAAAGAATGTACATATTAATGGAAATGCAAATGTTTCCCTAGCACAAGCATATACAATTTATGTTTAAAGCATTGTGTTTGGAAATGTTATGTCATTTTATAATACCGATTTGTGTGTATAAAATAAGTAACTAAATCAAGCACAAAAAAAATACATATATATTTTTGCCTTAAAAACTATTTTTGTTTTCTTGGCATATTAAGCTGCTATAAAAATTAATTTTGATGTTACTAACAACGCTTTTTCAGAGTGATGAATGTTATATAGAAGATGATTTGTCACAAGTTAATGTTAAAACATTGGTAAGTTGAATTACTGCTTTGTATATTTTTTTTCATTTTTCATTAATTATATATATATATATATATATATATATATATATATATATATATATATATATATATATATATACACGTATATATAGAAGGCTTTGAACGAAAAATGGCGCTATATTAAAGTGTTTATTTAATAAACCATCCAAATTTGTTTCTAAGCAACATATTTTAAAATAAAAAGTGGTACAAACTCATCTCTAAACAAAGTATTACTTAAGGTAGTTGGTCTGTTAAAAAATATAAGATTAGTCTAAAATTTGTATATAATGATCATAATAATGATCAAATTCTTCAGGAATTTTTTTTTGAAATTTTTCTCCATCCCGTTTTAGAAAAATTAAAACATGAAAATTGTGTCTTTAACATGGGCTCTTATGGCGGTGTGGTATAAATTGAAACTTAAAGTCATTGAAACTCCACTAAAAAAGGCTAAGAATTTTTTAAAAGATGTTTTATTGTAAAGCTTATATTTTTAATAGTATTATCACTCGAGTAAAACAAATCTTCACAACGCCGTTTGCAAGTTTTTAGTTGAAAAAGAATTGTAAATGAATGATTTTAAAGTGACAGGCAATACGAATTTTACAGCCAGACGAATCACGGCGCAGTACTGTAGGCACGTGACACATACGATGCGTGTGTTAGTCGTTTTCATTACATGTATACTGTACAGAATTATTTATTTGCAGTTGGCAAACATTATTTTAGCCTATACAAAAGTATAGGCCACTACTCCTTACCCCACGTCCCTAAAAGACTATGACCAACTACCTTAATGATACATGTTTTTCAAACAAATAATTTAGATCTTAGAATAATTTATTTTCTCACTTACAATCCCGTCGTTGTACTTGTTGTTTTTTTCCCCTATTATTCAAGATTTATTCATTATTTTTACACTTCTCCGCGACCAGTTCAGCTCCAAAACTATCGTCAAGTAAATGGATATTTCTAAATAAAAACGATCATGTACAAAAACGAAATCTTCTGTTTCTTCCCCTTATGTCCTTTAGGATGTTCGATGAGCCTCTACTCATTTTTGCTTATACATTTCCATCTTTATCTCTACCATTATATCTTCCCTCTCATATTCATAAAATTCTTAATTCCATCCAATCATGTCTTCCTCTCTCTCTCTCTCATTTTACTTCCTTCCTGTCTTGTTTTTAATCTCTGATATTCTATGCACGGGCCGAAACCATATCAATTATACCTTCTTAATAATTTCATTTATGGTTATGATCTTCATATAACAGTTCTGCTCCACTGCTGTAATTTTGATCGAGAGTTCAACAATGGTAAGCTCTCAAAATGGCGATTATGGCATTATGTATGTCTCTCTTTGTCTCGATTTCTACTTCCTTTTTCTCAAACATGAAATTGTTGATTTGACAAGAGCCGGAATCACAGAGCTGAAATCGATCGCGGAGAGAAATGCAAAAATAATGATTCAAAAACGAGTAATGAAAAAATTAAGATATTTATTTTAAAATTGCTATTTACTTTCATGGTCTTTTATATATGTCTGTACATGTATACATACATTATATATACATATATACACTCGTTTTATGTCAGTTTTATTTCATAATTCATCTGCCTTAAATATATACTTCGAACGAATTTTATTTATTTATATATCATTCATGATTTACAAATAACTAAAACTGAAGTTTATCGACGATAACAAAGTATTCACATTTAGTAAAAAGGCATTCATTTTTCCACTGCATATAAAAAGCTTTATAAATACAAGACGATCGAAAAAAAATTATTATATACAGTGAGTCGAAGTGAAACTCATACAGAGTTAGGTTTCCAATAATAGTAGTTGGTCGTTATATAATTGCCCCAAAGTACTGGAAACACCACCATAATCACCTGATATAAGTGTGATTGAAAATCTATGGAATCAGTTAGAAGTTTCCATTAAAACACACACTATTAGTAATAACAATGATTTTAAAAAAGGGTGTTAAAAGGATGGAAAAAAATGATCTAGCTTATTGTGAAAAAATAGTTAAATCCATCCCGAATCGTTTAAAGGCTATAAAAATTAATAAAGGCTACTCTACTAAGCACTAAAATAATTCAATCCATTGTAAATTTTAATTTCATAAATAATTTGTTAGCTGTACGAGTTTCATTTTGATGTGTTTTTGAATGATTTTTCAGAATTCGTACTTTTTTGGTCTTCAAGTATAATTTATTTATTTTTATATGATAAAAATATCCTTAACCCTTTAACTGTTTAATTTTGTTTCGAAAAACTTTTTCTGCCTGCTTAATTATTTTCCAGCGAAGACGAGTATACTCGACATAAACAGAGTAAAATGTTTCTGCCTATAAAAGTAGGCAATTATGATTAAAAATCAAAAGTTGCGTGTTGGTTTTTTAGAAAATACATATTTTTTATTTATAAATATATATTTTATAAATATATATTTTTTAGAAAATATACAAGCTATTGTGTATTAAAATAAATAAGGTTGCCAGACTAACGAATATTCTAAAATGTACATTTTTTAAAAGATCTTTATTTGCCCTTTTTCAGGGAAAAAATTACAGTTGATTCGTTTAATAATAATACGAATGCGATTTTTTTATCTTCACGACGAGTATACTCGACATTATGCGAAAAATTTTCGTTTCGCTCTGACGAGTATACTCGACATAAACAGTTAAAGGGTTAATAAACAATTTATGTCAAATATAAAAGGAATTTTTTTTTCATTTAAAAATTTATATACAAAAATTTATTGAACATAATACTGTATGAGTTTCACTTTGACCCACTGTACATTTTTTTTGTACAATGATTCGAAATGTTTTTGCTTGATACTTACTTATCTGTCAAATAATAATTAAAAAAAAAAAAACATTCTATTTTACAATATTGTATATTTATTTATAATATATATTTTGACTATTTATAACATTATTAGTATATGATAATTTTTTTTCGAATTTACAACTAAAATCTAATAATTTATACTCGAATATATATATATATTGTTTATATGTAAATATTGCATATGTGAATGCGAGATTAAAATACAAATAATATAGATAATAATAGAAGTTCTAGATAATTATTATTCTTTTTGATTTATTATAAAGTCAAATATATACAAATATAAAAATATTAGTTTTCATTTTATCTACTATCACATTTAAATATTCGTTCATTTTCTCGATTTCATAAAAAATACAATCTTTTTCTATTTCTTAAAATAATATAGTTATGAGTTATTTTCATTTTTGTTTTCTGTAGGATTTCATAGAAAAAACATATTGGCTAGTAATGTAGATTAGGGGTAACTAAACTTTTTTTTCACGCCGAGAATTATTTTCAGGCATGCTAATTTTTTATTCGCATTTAAATTAAATGATTGTTTTAGAAATGATATGAAAAATGTAAGTTTAGTAGTATTTATTAAGCATATTTGTAAAGAAATTTTGTAGTGTTTGGAATGTCGATTCATTGATTTAATGAAGGGCCAATTAACGAGTAATATTTTTTTCGCGAGATTTACAAGTATTGTAGTTTAACAATCCTGCATGTTTATACTGGTCATTTTATTATTTTTTCGTAGTATTTTTTCCATTTCGACTAATACTTTTGAATAGATAAATATGCAGTTGTCAATATTTTTTTTATGAAATAATTGCGACTTGTATGATTAACATATTTCAGTAGCGTTCACCGAAACCGAATTGAAAGTTCTACACTCACCTTTTTCATTTTTTAAAACTCATCCAATCACAATCCAGTGTATCGCATGGCTGACCATTTTATTGTAATAACTTGAGGGTTTATTGTCAAAAAAATATTAATTTCTGTTTGTTTTTTTACTTTTGCATGTTATTATTTTAATATGATAGAAAGAGACTTATTGTCAACAATCTAAAATTGTTCAGGAAAATATTAAAAAATCAGAACCAATAATAACTACTGGAATTTCGATCAAAGAATTGGTACGTTGAAAAATATTTTTTCTCTTGTTTTTGTTTGTTTTTTTTTAATTAATTATATTTCAATATTTGTGTGTTTTACAATGTACTTTTTTTTAAAAAAATGCACCGTTGTTACTAATCATAGTGTCGAAGTTTTGGAGATTTAACATCTATCTCAGATGACAATGCCAGCCCTACAGGAAGTTCGCCAGTATCTCCACAAAAAATCACCGATTCGGTAAGTACTTGCTTCGTTTATAACGATTGTTTTTTTATAATCATAAATTATTTCGAAATTTGTACTTGTAATATTTACATAATAATTTTTTCACATAGAGAAAGAAAGAACTTTTAAAGAATTTCATATTTTAATTTTGTGTTAACAAATACTCATATTTTTAATAATTATACTTTCTAAAAGAAAAAACGATAAAAATATGTATATTATCATTGATATTTTTTTAATTTAATTTTTATCTAATATGTATTATGTACATTGTGTGATTTTTGCAACTTGACTACCCATTTTCCCGCAGAATAATTTATTATCTTAAAGGGTACGACTAGTGTGACCGCTTAAAAAAAAGGTGATTTTCAGGAATTTTTTTAAAGAAAAGTATTGCATCGAATGTTTTAAAATTTTGAGAATATATTTGTGCATAAATAATGTATACATAGTAATTTTTTTGAATGAAAATATTCGATTTTCAATAAGTTATTCGCCATCTCCCGAGTCTCCAAAAAAAAAAAGTTCGTTAAACTAGAAGGTTTTGCCTATACAAAGACCCAGGATTATGAAAAAAAAAAAATTTAACAAAATGGCGGAGTTTTGAAAAAAAGTTTAAAATTTTGCTCAAAAATCTAATGGTTTTTGGCATGGCAAAATTACATTTTTTATCCAATCGAAAAACTGGATGGTCATTGTATGGAGAAACAAATACTAAATATGCTTAAACAAAAATCAAATCGATCGAATGATTTGTTATCGAGTTAGAACTGCAGCAAATTTTAAAAATGTAGTTTTGAGAAAAACGCGTTTAAAGATAAAAGTATTGATTTCATTGTTATAAATAGCCACTCTTTAGAAGGCTGTAGCTCAAAAACTACTTGAGATCCGCACTTGAAATTTTAGTATGTTATTTTTGAAGGTGTAGACTATCGAAAAATACAAAAAAAAACTATTTTTTGAAAGTGTCACACTAGTCGTGCCCCTTAAAACAAACCTCATCATATTGCTTTATATAATCATATCTAATATCGACATGTTTATCCTTTAATGATTTACTGCTGGATAAAGATCTCTTCTAATTCATTTATATCTGAACAATTCAGTGCTTTTCTCCTTTGTGCATTTCTAATTATGGTATTTTTCGTTCTTGCTCCCCTTGATTTCTTTTTAAACGCTTTTTGTTATTATTTCTGACCTCCTAGGCAAGAATTGTTATTATCGAAGAAATATATTAACAATAAGTTTGATAAAGATATTTAGAAATGTTTGTAAAAGAATACCATAAACCATTGAAATTAGAAGGGGTGTTTATTCAACAAATCGTTAAAGGCTTAAAATGATGCATTTATGGTTGTGTGTGTGGAGTATGACATGACGTAAACAGTAATTATTTTTTTATTATGCATGATTTTTTCTTTTATGGTATAATTTAGAGGACAAAATCCATGTCAGATTTGTTTAATGTGAATTCGGAATCTCCATTTTATACAGGAGTTTCGGTCAAAGCTTTGGTAAGAAATATTACTTGCAATTTTACTTATCTTTATAAAACATTTCTTATACGTTTATTTTTATTATTTATTTTCTAAAATTTGCTGATTTACGATTCTGATCAATATTTATTTTCGATCTAAAGTATTTTTTTTTTATTTTTATTATGATTTTAAAATAATGATTTTTTTTGTTATGTTTAAAATATTATTTTTAGATGATTATTATTATATTATCTATTCGTTTATTTAATCTGTTTTATGTGATATTTAATTTTTGTTTTTATTTTTTACTATGCATGATTTGTTTTTTTGGACGGATTATAATTTTAACCGGATAAATAACACTCATCATTTTAACACACCTGCTAACTAATCAGTGTGCCAGCTTCATGAATTTGGCTAATACAAATGACACAACTAACAATCGATATTATAATAAATCTTCATTTAAAGACAATACTCTTTATAGGAGTCAATCCTTAAGTCATCCTTATGCGGTAAGAATATACTTTAACAACATTTTAATATTTCATTCTAATTACATATATAATTTTATATTTATTGTATACGTGTGTGTGTGTATATATTTATAAATGTTCTTATTTTGAACAAATATTATTTTTTAAGTATATTTTCACGAAATAAAAATAATTATATTTGGTAAAATCTTCTAAATATTTTTATTTAACGATAGGAATTCTTCTTTTACAGAAATCAAGTTTCAGTAAATTTGATGCATTATCCAAAAAGAATATTCTTCATGTCAGATCATCTGATGCTGGAAAAGCTCAAGAAAAATTCAGTGTAAGTGATTTATATTTTTGTTTGTTTAGAATATTATTTTCTATCATTCGGTATTATTATCATTTCTCATTTTAAAAAAAAAACCCTTATTTTTATTAGTGATTCCAGACTTTTCAGACACTTTTTGTATATTATATTTTTTTTATGATTAATAAAAATATTAAAAGTAAATGGTTTTGTAACAATCTGAATGAAATATATATATTTGTAGGGTTCTGGTGGACAAGTAGAGCAAATTTGTAAAACATGCGGAAAACAAGTTTTTCAAATGGAACAAATAAAAGCAGAAAAATCTATTTGGCATAAAAATTGTTTCAGATGCAAAGAATGTAATAAGCAATTAAAGTAAGATATGCATACCATATAATAATGATAATAATGTAAAATACTGACGCTTTTTCTTTTTAGTGTTGATTCATATGAAAGTCATGAATCCGAATTATATTGTAAACAGCATTTTAAAGCATTGTTTGCACCTAAAGTCGTTGAAGAAACTCAGCCAAGTAAATATTTTTTTTTTATAAAAACATAATTCACAAATTCTATTTAATTTCGACTGAATGTTTATTATTTTTGTTACATTTGAATTGAGTATATAAAAGATTTTCTACATTTTTCTGATTTATTTGTATAAAAAGATCAAGAATAAGGATTGTTTTTAATTTATTATATGTATGTATGTATGGTTGTGTGTGTAAAAAGTATATATAAGACCAACTATTTAAAGATAGTGTATATGTAATTATGTAAATGTCTTATAAAAGTATCGAGTCCATATTATAGATTCAATTTAAAAATTATTTATAGTGAAACCTCGGAAACATGAACTAATTATCCGAGAAAATCAACCGGTTGAATTACCACCTGATGTTGTGAGAGGTATATTTTGGGTGTTGACAATATAAAACATTAATTCAATTTTGTATATATAACTAGATAATCTAGTTTGTAATTTTTTTCTGTTGTGTAGCATGTTATGTGAATAACATTTCATAATCAAATTTTTTTTTCAAAATAACAGTTTTATTTAATTTGCTCAACATTGTAAAACAAGCCATAATAATTCTATCATTATTTATTCAGGTTCATAAAATTTGACTTCTGATGTATTTATATGGTTATTATCTTTTTATATATCCTCATTATGTCATATTTTATTCATTGACTGTTATTATCAATAAAATTATAATTAAATAAAATTTTCAAAATAGTGACTTATGAAAATCTTAATCATTAACAAATGACTGTAAAAAAAATGTCATTTCTAACATACACATGTAAAATTATTTACGTCAAATTCTCTTAAATTTACAGCATACTAACTGCAGTGAATGGTGGTGATATTTTGTTGTTTTTTTTTTTATTATTATTATCTGTTATCGAAATTAAAAAACGTTCACTTGTAGCTAGCGACAAACCTGATCTCGGTCTTGAGGAATTACAGTCTTTAAACGTAAAATCACGCTTCCAAGTTTTCGAACATTCTAACGAGCAAGAAAATCAGTTAGAAAGAACATCATCGAATGTCAATGTAAAAAGATCACCTTCGATTCTTTCGAAACTTGCTAAATTTCAATCTAAAGGAATGGATATCGGAGTCACAGATGATTCTTTAAATGGAATCCCTGTGGAAGAAAGTTCCGAAGAGTCTGAAGAATCCGAAGACGACGGTATCGAGGGTAATTACCTTTTTTTTTACACACTTTGTGTACTTGGAAGTGATATATTTTTAATAAAAATAACATATTGAAATGTAGGAGAGGATGCTGATTTAATTCGTGCTAAAAGAAAAACCGCTCAAAAAGAACAACCTATTGTTTTTGATAAATTGAGCGATCTGAAATCAAAATGGGAAAGTGGAAATCAAATGACAAAAGAAGAAAGGCGAGAAGAAAGAAAACAAGAAATACAAAATATTAGATCGAGACTATTTTTGGTAAGTAAAGTTTATTAATAATAAACTTTTGACTAAAACGCATAAACTATTTTAATTTTGTTTATAAATTTGTAAATCAAAATATTTAAATAAAATAATACAAATTCATTAGTATATGTATAATAAATAATTTCAGGGAAAACAAGGTAAAATGAAAGAAATGTATCAACAAGCAGTAATGGAATCAGAATCTGGTTCCAATATCAAAAAGCAATTAGATATTGAAATTTCCGATAAAGCCAAGAATATTAAAGAGAAGTTTGAAAAAGGTGAAACTGATTATAGTAATGATCTAAAACAGACTAAAGATGAAGACTTGGGAGTTTTTGATGCTGGTAATTTATATTCATATGATATCATGCAATTTTACATATAGGCATACCGTATTCAAATTACAAATAATTATTATCTTACAGCAATAAGCAAAAAGTCAAGATCACTGTTTTTGGAACTCGATGCAAACGCTGATAAACCACCACAAATAACACCTTCGTCGCCAATAAAACCACAAATAAATGTGAAACAAGCACGCGAGGTAAATATTAATTCGATTCCTTTCATTTCTTTTGATTTTTACATCGTATAGAGTAATTCTATTTATAAAATGTACGATTACTGAAATCATTTGCTGTACCTATATTGAATACTTCAAAATTATGTAAAATTTTATTACCTTGTGAAGGCTTTCACACGCCATATCAGTGAAGACATTGTGAGGTGCACAGATTCTGTGGACGATATACAAATAGAGACAGCAGATATTTCAAGCAAGTTCAAATTCTTCGAAACATACAAAGAACCCGAAAATACTAGAAAAAAATTTAGAATAACTCCGCCTCGTGAAGGAGTAGTGAAGGTTATTGATATGTGCGATTAATTTTCCTAATAATCATTGCTAACTGATTGCGCACCTACTTATCGATTAATTTAATGGTTGTGATGGTTTGGTCTTGTGTGAAAGTATTTAAATTACAAGCTTTTTATAAATTTAAAAAGCACCACGTGTACTATGGATCTATTTCTTGGTTTAATCTTTAATGATTTATAAAAGTACAAAGAGTTAAAAAAAATACTTTTTATCTACTAATAAAACATTCATTTTATATTCTTTAATGTAGAGTTTTATACACACTTTTGTAAATATCTGTGTCTGTGCTTATTGAAACTTTCTAATTTCAAACCGGTTTTTTTTACATTTTTATTAATCTCTATGTACAACATTTATTTATTGTTGTTTTGAGGTTTTGTTGGTAAATTTTATTTACATACATATTAAAATGATTATTTAAACAATACTAATTGTTTATAATTTATTTTATAACCATTAATATCTAATTTTGAAGCAGTTTGTTCATTTTGGTGTTTAATTTTTATTTAACAAACATTTGTACAGAAATTCTATTTTTATGTCGATGTTTATTTTATATTCAATAATATTACAGACAAATTCTCCTGATAGAGAAATATACCGTGATCCCGAAATAGTACGGTCAGAAGATGTGGTTGACGATTCTGCAATTGCAGAAAAATCTCATACGACTTCAAAAATGTTATCGCTGTTCCGACAAATGGTGGAACAATCTTCACAAGAACCTGCTCCTACCGGTAATTACCGAATGAAAAATATTTCAATTAAAATCGACGTTATCGATGAATTATAATAATTCGAATCGTCCGTAATTATTTCAAACGTAGGTCCGAAACCTTTGAAAAGATTTACACCTCCTCCTGAACCTCAACGCAGTGAATCTGAGAGCGAAGAAGACGTAACAGATAGTGAGGATGTTAGTGAGGAAAGTGATTCCGAAAGTAATGAGCAGTCAGGTATTACTAGGGCAAAAGATAAAACAACTGATGAATATCTTATTGAGGTAATTGGTATTTCTTTATTTGAAGTTTTGTTTGTACTGATTTGATATTCTATTTACTAGTATGCTTATTTATAACGTTTTTTTTTTTTCTACTTTATAGGCACAGAAAGCTGCAAGAGCTAAACAATTAAGAGCAAAATTCGAACGTTGGGAAACAAGTGAAATTGAACGAGAACAAAAGGAAAGAAATTCTAGTTCAGTAAACCTTGCACAAGAATGTTCTGAAGAACAAATTGAATCTGCTAAAGCGTGAGTACACAGATACACCGTTATTTTTTTATAATGAAATTTCATTATAAAAAATAAAGCAAATTATAATTTAAATTTTTAATTTCTTAAAATTTATATCATTTATTGGAAATAGTATAGGGTATAAATTTTAATTGAAATCTAAATAATTACTCGTTAAAATTTATATTCAACTATTATATTTCCGTTCGGTGTAAACAAAATCGAATATTAAAAAACGTGTATTTTAGACTTCGGGCCAAATTCGAGTCTATGCGAGAAGTGAACAATCAAGTTGAAAAACAGCCTCGTATAAAAGTGAATAGATTTGTGGTAAGTAGTTTATTAATTAGATTGCATGACGATCATTGCTGATGTTTTTAAAATGTATGCAATTTATTTCTTTTGCTTTTTTTTAGCCAAATGTTTTTTTTCTTCGTATCGCTTCTAATAATTAGAACATTAATGAAAGCCTTACGACATTTTATTTGTTTTTGATCGTTTTGAATGAATAACACATTAATTTATTATTTTTTACTTATAAAAAAAATTGTTGTGAACTGTTATCGATATTAATATTAAACAAATAATTGTTGGTGTTGTTTTAACATAATAAATTGCATGTAACTATGAATAATATTTTATATTGAATAAGAAAATAATGTTAACTAATATTTTTTTTACAGTAAAACTTTCAAATGATGATCAAACAAGAGTAAGAACCTGTGTTATTTCCTATTTAAAAAAAAAAATACTATTAAATGATCTGGCAGCATTTTCTGCAAAAACTATTTGACTGAAAATTTCCCTTGAATAATATATATTTGTAAATTACTGTTATATTTATAGAGTATATTATTAGAAAAGTCTTTCCAATTCAGTTTAAACTTTTAGAGATGTATTTTATGATTTATTAGTATTGAATTATTAAAGTTTAACAAAAGTCAAAATTTATAATTATTTATGTTTACTATTGTTTATTATGTTGTTTAGAAAATTTTAATCAAAAAGAGAGTAGATCATTATTATGATAAATGTTTTTTAAAACTGAATTATTAGATGTCACTTTTTATTCAATGTGAGAATCACCCAGTATACCTGTGTTACTGCTAAATTTACATACAACCAAAGACCATAGGAACGCACAAAAATTATATTTGTCAATTATAAAAAATTAGAAATAATTTTTTATTATGAAACTAAAACATATTAATTTAAAAATATATCAGAATGGATCTATGTAAATTTAGTAGAAAAATCACAATATAATTAAATGTAGCCTATCATATTTACTATGTATGTGTCAATTTTATATACATATATATATATATATATATATATATTGTACTTTATAACTTACAATATATTGTAAACATATTTTGTGCCAACAATTTTTTGTAATTTAAATTTATTATAATGTATTAAAACAATATTAAAATTTATTAGAAATTTAAAGATCAAAAACAATTATTATGTTCTTCCTATTAATACATTTCTAAAATAATTTTAAACCCTTATATTTTATAATATGTTATTAAAGAATTGTTTCATAGGAATTTCAGTTGAAAAATTCAGAGTTGTGTGATATTTGTGAGAAAAAAGTGTATCCTTTGGAGAAAATTGACTGTGATGGTAGGCTTTATCATAAAAAATGTTTCAGATGTCTTCAGTGCAATACTGTACTTAGGTAAGAGTTTTTGATTGAACATGTGATGATTTATTTCATGTTAATTTTTTTCAATTATTCAGGAATAGTTAAACAACATTTATTTCATTAGGTTATTTATTAATATATTATGTCTGTTTGTTTTTTTTATAATTCAATTAATAATATGATACTTTTTCATCTGTACTTTCAATTCATTAAAACTACACAAAATAAAATATGAAAGAAATAATCAAGTAAAAAATTAAACATGATGTAAAAATTAAACAATTTCTCAGAGTGCATAAAGAAAGAAGTAAGATCATAAGATTTTTTATTTTTAGGATGGATAGTTATACATTTAACCAGGGCATGCTTTATTGTATCCCTCATTTTAAACAACTTTTTATAACTAAAGGAAACTATGAATCTGGATTTGGATTTAATCAGCACAAAACAAAATGGGATCAACAAATAGCTAACACGCAAATTCATTAAAAATCTAATTAAACCAATGACTTAATCATTTTAAAAATATTATTATATAATGTAAATAGTAACTTCATACTATCTATTTTTCACTACTAAGGTATTGTCTATTTTTATTGTATACATGTACAAAAACGAAAAAAAGATTCTAGATTATAGTATGTAAACAATTTTTATATTCTTATATATTTGTATTAATATTCTTTTTCTTAAAATATTTACATATGCATATATATATATATATATATATATATATATATATATATATATATACACACATATATATACACATGTAAAAGAATTATGAAATAATTATTTGAAATATTGTTGTAATCGACTCGTATGTTACTGTTATAAAAATTAAACAAAACATATATTAGTATAATAAAAATTATGTTATTTGAAACATGTTTTTATATGCAATTAAATTAATCATTTTTCAACAGCAAATAAAATTAATAGATATGTGTTTGTGTATAAACATATTGAACTTTGTTTTAATTCCAATTTAAAAAATACATTCAAACATTTAGTAATTGTGTTTAAAAAAAAGTGTTCTGTATTACAAACAAGGAATATAACTATTATTTGTTACCATAATAAAATGGTTATCATTTTTGCAATTTCAATTAAATGCAATATTTAATAATAGTACTTATTATATATATTTATGATTTAAATGAAATGTAATTACATACCTTGAGTATCTTAAATATTTTTATGCAACTTTAAATGTAATTAACAGCAAACAAACACAACACTTAATTAATATAATAATTCAACAGATATAAAAAAAAACAAATTGACAATCATGTGCTTCTTTAAAAGTTTACAGCCAATCACAAGCGACTATACTGATTTCTAGATTATATCAGATAACTACAACCAATCACAGTCGATAATTTCTCTTCTAATATTATTACGCCCATTCACACTAGTCAACGTTCATACAGTATTCACGCCCATTACCGCTCGTCTCACACCCTCTCATTTAAAATCTCGCACTTAAAAAAAATTAATTTTCAGGAAAGAGGGTGTGAGACAAGCGGTAATGGGGCGTGAATACCGTATGAATGTTGACTAGTGCGAATGGCCCCATTGATAATAAACGTATATTAAAAGGCGCTAAAATTAATAAATGCAATTATTGAAAGAAAATAAATAATTAGATTTTCTCTCAAATGTCTTTTATACAAATTCTCACAAACCTTTCAATTTTATTTTTAATCTTTCTTTTTTTTAAAAAAAAACAATCAGTTGATAACATTGAAATATTTTAAACCAGAATAACTATAACTTATTATACTACTTTATATAAACGTTAACAAATAAATATGCTTTTTTCAAAATTAAAAACTTGTACATACAATTACTTTAATAGAATAGTATTTATTATATAAATACATGAATGTTTATGCAATTATTAAGAGGGATTTTTTCAAATTACTCTTTAATATTTAATTATATTTTATTAACTACAATCTCTTTGTCGGAACATTACAAAAATTTCATTTTAATTTATAATGTATTATAAAATTATGAAAAATAATTACATTGATGTTGACAAATATACATTACATCTTTATAACATATTTAATAACTTAATAATTAAAGTATAATTTGTTTTCAACATTTCAATTCCCATTTGACTTCTCAATTAGCCTTTAACACCGCCCTTTGTGTGTCTCTGCAAATTAAAATTAAATTGTATAGATCGACTTAAATACTATACTGTGTGTTTTGAAAATGTGGCAAATTTACTTTAACATAAATAAATTATCATCCCCAACAACACGATATGTTATGAAGTGTTCAATAATCACATTTGTTCACTTTGTTGTTTATAACAATGAGCTAATGTGCATTTCAATGGCAATGCCATCATCATCAAAGCTTGTGATATTGGGGATTAAAACTCATTTGTGTTAAACAGTGTATTTATTCTTACTCTGTTTTATAGTATTATAGTAAATAATATTCAACTATTTACTAAATTAATACTTACAGCTATTTGTTCACGTTCAGATCTAGATACAGCTCGGCATTTCATTTCTGGTATAATTCCAGATCTAAGTTCACATCTACATGTCCTTACAGCCTGTACACTAGTGAGTTGTTCAACAATGGCTTTTCCAAAAAGTTGAGGATATTGTTTCTTTTGGCCACCCTTAGATGATATGAATGCAGTTGATGAAAATACAACACCGTTTGTCTAAAACAAAAAGAAATAAACATTGTTTATAAACGAATACAAACAGACATTTTTGTTTTTAAATTAAATTTTATAATAAAAGAAATAAAAGCACATGGTCAGTAAAAATGAATTACCCTTTCTGCCAAATACATGCATGGAGATCTTTCATATGCTAAAGTGCTTCTAAGATCACTTTGTGCAGCTGCAGATTTTTTAGCATCGCTGTATGTATAAATTGAATCAGTTGAGAAACCTATAAAGGATTTTGCGACCTTTTGATCCTTAGTATTAAGTTTGACATCGTCAAGTGGTAAAATAATATTAAATTGAACGTCTAAAATATCCATCACTGCCTTATAAAATCCTGCACGGACATCTGATAACTATAAGTAATACATTATTATCAGTTATACATATGTGTGTGTATATATGAATATATATATATATATATATATATATATATATATATATATATTGATATTCAATTATTATACTTTAGTCACTGTTTATAATTTTATATGAATGTGAACTATACTTACACCAGGAATTGCAGATGTAGGACAATGTGTAGGAATAGCAACAACAGATCTTAATGCATTAGGTCTGTATGGATAGTTAATGACACTCCAAAATGCTCTACGTGCTGATGTAACTCCTAAAAAATATTAAAATTATTTATAAAAACATTAAATTTTTATCATACTGAAGTGACATATAAAAAATAATAATTCTTACCGAATTCACTGTGTATGAAATTATAGGTATTTTCTGCACCTTTGAAGAATACATCTAACTGATTACAACCGGTTTTAATCGGTTGATGTGGTTTTGGATCTTCAAATTTAGCAGTGATTGGTTTTCCTTGGTAATTTAAACTTCCACCGTTAGTGTACATGGATGGCCATTTACCATGACCGTAACCAATGAGAGCAAAGTGAACATCACTAAAAATAATATATATATTTTAAATTTTTAAGAACAAATTGTATATTTAAAAAAAAATTTTGAAAATTATTAACTAAGAAATGAAAAATAATTTTTTTATATCATATTTAATAATAATATAAATGTAAAAATATATTTACGTTATTCCTTTAGTCTTCAGTTCATTAGTTAATGTTTGCATAAGGGGATTAATAAGATCTTTAATGTAGTTTTCATTGACTTTACGCTGTTCAATAACGAAGATTATGTCTGCCTGACCGTGAGGTTTTACTGATACTTCATCTGAACGTTCTATTGTTTGATCACCAAATTTACATTCAGCTGAAAGAGAAATATATTTTGAAAATTTTATACATTTTATAAACAAGTAAATATAATAGAACAAATTATTCAGTTTAATATTAAATTACTGGAATAATTGTCATTACGAATCAAATTCTTAAAATAACTTACAACAAACTTTCGGTGTCTGTAGGAAGAATAAATCGGCACTACGGCAAGCATAAACATAAGCTCGAGCAAGAGAGCATACAGAATGTTGTTGTCCAGCGGCAACTGCATGTTCACAAGCCTGTCTGAAATTGCTCGGGTTTATAAACGAATAACATAGTTTCAAAGGAGAATCACTTCCAAACATTTCAGCGCACATAGGACTTGAGTGGTGTGGGGCATGATCGGAATGATCTACTGTCTTGATGTCAGGGCAACTCGATGATAATTTGTATGAATTTCCGAATTCTGCTTCGGATGTAGTGATCTACATAAGAATGTAATTAAAATTATTTCTCATAGTATAATATATTTCTGATTTTTATTATCGTGAATTCGAATAAACATCGAATTAAATTAAAACTCATTTTCTCACCTTTCCGCTAGGTAAAATGAAATCGTCGTACGGTTCGTCGTTTCCGTTTCCGAGCAATCCTCGGACACGAGACCGATAGAAACCGCTGACTTCGAAACTGCACGTTTTCAAATCACGGGTACAAGTCACTAACAGACCGGCATTGCTGGCCATATTAACGGTGTACGGCTTTTGCCACAAGAATAAGTTCTTTGTTTGTTGAGGATATTCAGACGGAGCTCCATTTATGGTTGCCTATTAAAAAATTCTTTGTTGAAATACAATCGTTTAACATATATAAAAATAGATAATGGAAATAAATCTTACAGAAGCATCCTTTTTAATGGTAATAGAATCATGTTCATCGCTAACAGTTATAGAATGCAATTCACCGTTTACTATATTTCCACTGACACTGAAATTTCCATCGAAATAGTCTTGAACAAGTATGTAATTGCATTTGCCCGCAAAAGTAAGATGACGTTCATCAAAAGTGAATATGTGTTGACCATCGATGATCATTGCATACACTATAAAAAAAATAAAGAATCAAATATATTTAATTATATATATATATATATGACTATCATTAAAATACTTGTTAAAATAAAAATAAATTCAATACATACTTGTATGGGGTGGGAAGTTATCAAAGAATTTAAGTCTTGGTCGATATGTCAAGAATAATTCATTGATTGTTGGTAAATCATCGGACTGAACAACATTGACAATACTCGACTGAGAAGGTACCCAACGAGGGAACTTGAAGTAGGAACCAAATCCACCCTTTAAAATTACAAGATTTAAATTTCTGTTATTTCAAAAATTAACTTTTTATTTGAATCTTACAGTGCCAGTTAATAAGTGTGCTGCATGATCACTTTCTGCTCCAGTACGAAGATATACCAATAATGATTTGAAAGCTTTCATAAACGCTGCATATATATTTTTCAGGGCTACATCATCATCCACTTTTTCTTGTTTCATTTTCTGAAAAATCAAAACGGTTTTGTAAACGATACACCATCATATATTTATTTTACTATATAAATGATTTTGAAAATAATGCGTAAACACGTGTGTATGATTTGTTCACCTTTTCAATATAACTTGCTGTTAATTCGAAAGCTTGTTGAAGTTCGGGAGTTGGAAGAGCAGTTTGAATGACTTGAACTACATCTTTGTAAACTTCATACACGTACGGAGGAATTTGAACATTTCCGGTGACCTAATAATATAAATATATAAACATTAGACAAAATATTAACAAACCGTATTAATGAAAAACTATACGCTCTACTTATTTAATTATCAATAATAAATAAACATAAAATTAGTATAGAAATAATTAATATGAAACATGTTTGTTTATAATAAACATATCTTACAGAGTCGTATTTTTCTTTGAAGATTTCGGAAATCGGTAAAGATTGAAGTTGTTTAATAACAGCATTTACGAAGTTCGAAAACTCCTTGTGAATTTGTCCTAATGTTTTTACAAGTAAACGACCGATTTCTGAAAACAAATAAAATTTTAATCGCAGAACTGATTACAAATATCAACATTTTTCGATTAAAAAGAAAAGCAAGACATAAATTAAAAGAACATAAATTTTTACCATGGGTAAATTCGCCGAATGTTACTGCAAGTTCTTTAATTTCTACTTCATTTGCTTTGAGTATATCCATTACTTTGGAAACATAAATGAAAATAACATTTACTGTCTTTTCAAATATATTACTGATAACTTCAAAAAGTTTCGTAACAGTTTCTTTTATTTGCGGAATTAGTTCTTTGTTTAGAGTCTCCATTATTTTGTTTATGTTTTCATTAAAAGTGGTACTTAGTTGGTCCATGACAGCAACAATTTTATTGAATAATTCAGAAACTGCTTGAATGGCAGCGCCGAAGATCTTTGTGCTACAATTAATGGAACGAAAGATATTAATATTAAAAAAAGGAATACATTATTATATTAACACGTTACGGTCCGGTCACGCGTAAACACATATTTCGTTCTGCACTTATATAAATCCGTTCACGCGTTAACGCGTGTTTCGTTGTATGAACTTTTGACGCAATATAAATATATATATATATATATATATATATATATATATATATATATATATATATATATATATATACAAGCTATATTTTTTTCTAATTCTATCAAAAGATGGTGGTGTATATTTTTAAAATATTGGTAAATTATAAAAATTATGAAAAATATTTCAGATATTTCATATAAAGTAATCTCTATCACTAGCAAAGTTCTGTTTTTTAGAATAAAATCGAAATTGGTTCTCTTATTTTTTTCCAACAACTTCTATATATAGAATATATGTTTCAAGTAATTTATCATATTTTTATTTCTTCCAAATGTTTTTTTTACGCTAAAAAGTGTTTTTTTTTTATAATAAACTATGTTTATTATAAAGCATTTCTTTTCTGTATTTTATCACGCTGGTACACTTACTACAGATTGAAAACCACTATTATATTTACATATATCTATGCAACGAACCCTTTTATAGGCAGATATGAAATTTCATTTCAAAATTTTCATTGGCTTAAGAATTACATCGATTTTACGAAGAGTTATTTTTTGTACATTTTTCTGCGAAATTCGCCGGACTCCAGATGAAGTCTAGCGCGAAATATTGCGGACCGTGATGTGTTAACATTAATTATTAACAGAAAACAAATATAGTTAAAAATATTTAAATTATTTGTCTGCATTATAAAATGTAATAAAAATTTATACATACAAATATTCTGAAAATTCTTTAATAGTTTTATCAGATATGAGTTCTTCTTTGATCGCCATCCATTGCTTCTTATAGAATTCAAGTAACAGTTTGAAATTGGGTGCAGCCTTTTTCAACATTTCTTGCAAATGTTCAAATTCGGAAAATACTTCTTTTTTAAGAGATTCTCCGAGAGCTTTCAACGCTTGTGAAAATTCAACATTTTCTTTTCGTATATATTCCTGAATAAAACAAACATTTAAAATTTAATTTCTTTTAGTATTTTAGCTTCAATGATAATACATTCATATATATTTGTTATGCGTGTTTAAAATGAAAGATATTTACATAAAACATTGATATATACTTACACCGAAAGATTTTATATTCTCGATATTAGCGTTATATTCTGTCTTCATAAAATGAGCATCATCTAAATGCATTGTATAATGGAAAAGATCTTTTTTGGTTCCGCCTTTAATAATTTCGGTTTTAATTTCAGCAACTTGTCCGACAACAAAACCAGCTACTACATGGTATTTGTCCTCTGGTTTTTCTAAAATCGTACATTTGGAGATTATTTAAAGTTTCAAAAATAATTTTACTTTCAAGACATTACCTTTTTTATAAACGGTGTATGTAAGTGTATTCATATCCTTAATTTGTGTATCAGCCACAATTGGTTTATATCCATATACATTGACGTATGATTTACCAGTTATTGTCTTATGATCTTTGGAAGTCTGTAGATTAGAAGTGATATGTACAAGTTCTGTGCTAGGTATTTTCCATAAAAATTCGAATGTTTGCGGATTTGATATGAATTTCATTTCATATTGTTTGGTATGAAGGCCGTCTTTATATACCATTAATTCACTCAAGTCGATATCGTTAGGAGAAACAGAATAATGGCCGGTCACATCGAGTTGTAACTTTTGACCTACGCTGACCGTATGACCTTTGAAAGAATTAAGAAAAGAATTATTTTCAATAACTAATTTAATCGATTAATAATTAACTCACATTCGTAAACCACTTTGCTGCCTTGTTTTCCGATGGGCGTAGCGACAGCCTTTCCTGTAACTGTGATTTTTTGATCTTTCTTTGCGAATACATCAAAGTCGGCGTTAAAGTTGACAGTATGTGTTTTTTTATCACCATGAATGTTTCCTGATATTGCGAGATCCTATAAGACGTAAAGATAAATATAAACACCCGTTATAAAAATTCATTTCTGTATCGCAATTAATAACACTATTGTAAAACATGATAAAGTGGTAAGAAAATAAATTTAAAACCGAATACAACAGCTACTTTTACAACATATCTAAACAGATTGTTTTACACTTACTTTTCCAATAGTCGGCTCGAAGAATTTCATTCCTCCCTTCAAATAAGGGTTGTGTTCAGATCTACTAGCTTCGAAATTCATGTTAAAAAGAGTTTTCTGTTCAGGATGGTTTTTCTTATCGAAGTATACAACAAATTCATAGTTTGCTGATGCGAAATTCTTTTTCTCTTGAACGTTCACGTCCATTACACTTTCAAAAGAAATAACGCGCTTCGGCATTGTCAAAACAAGACCGGCATTCTTAGGATGCATGTACAGTTTGTATTGATAAGACTGCTTCTCTTCTGCATGGAAATACACATCGATTGTATGTTCTGAATCAAATTGTTTACGATAAGCTACGGATTTCAGGCCGAATTCCTTACTCAAACCGAATCTACGCAAATCTACATTCAATTGCACTTCGTGACTTTGATCATCGATATCTAAAATCGTATTTATTATTATTATTATTTTTTTGAGAAATATTTCAAGATATATATATATATATAAAATAAATAAATAATACTAACCGACATTATTGACTTTAGATTTAATTTCAACATGAGCACATTGTTTCTTCTCTTCACAGTACGAGTAAAATACGTGGAATTGTTTGTCGCTGATATGAAGCTCTTCCACAATGTTTATATTTCCTACGGCCAGGTTGAAAGTAACTTGATTACCAGATTCGCCATCAACTTGTTGAGTCAAATGCTTTTTGATAAATTTGAAATTCGCAGCTTTAGATTCCTCTCTGATTTTAACAGTACCGGCACCTTCCACAATGAACTTTCCACCTTCTTCCTTAGCGCGATAACTTGTGCTTCCCGAAATCAAGTTCGTATTTTCTGATTTGACTGTGAATTGAATCCTCTTTCCTCCTTTCGCTTGTTTATTCAATATTTCAATGTGTACGTTCTTCAAATTTAAATTCTCTGAGTTGACGTCCATTTTAATATTGAAACTATCTATACTTTCCAAATTCGCTTCTCCGGATGCTTCGAAACTAAATTCTCTGATATTTAAGATGATCAATTCGCCACTATAACGACGATCTCCAAGATAGTTCAGTTTAGCAGCAATGCGGCCTTTGCTTCCGTCGGCACACGTGCAGTGAATATCGAATGCTGGATTGGTTTCAGAAAGAGAAATCTCAGACACTAATCCGTACTTTTTGTCATTGGCATTTAGTTGAATGTCCGTATGAATATTCTTTCCGTTATTCGATTTCTTAATAAAAATAATTTAGTTCATTATATCATAATACCACCCACTACAGATTAATATTGGAATATGATTTTAATCTCTGCCGCAAACTTACCTTGTTATCGATAGTTAAATCAATAGTACGCATATTTTCTACTGGTGTAATTAAATTGACTTTGAGAATCACATTGTCAGGAGTGGGTTTATTTATGTTAATACTGAATTTAACATTTTTGCTTTCATCGCCATACTGAATAATATCCGTTGAAAATTGTAGAGCTAAATTTAAAAAAAATGATTACAAAATGCATAAACATTATAGTAAATTTCATAATTCTCCATTACATTTAAGTGTGAAAAAATATACAAATTTGCAACTTTTCACTTTTTATTCTTTAAAAATTCATTATATTTACCATCATGAGCCTGCCGTTTATAACTAGCCGACACGGTAACCGGATGACCGTCTGTTAAAGTAGCAGAAACTTTTCCGCTGCCTTGCTCTCTGTTTCCACGAACGGAAACATCGAATTTCACAGATTTTTCATTGTTGACAACCACTGCGATACTACCCGTTACCTACAAAATCAAGCCATTCCTTTTAATGTCATTACTTTCATGATATTGTAATTTATCAGCCATCTTCTCTATGTATAATATTGAGATACAACTAAAGAAAATTACCTCTAAAAGATCTTTCTCCGTTTTGGGTTTTATAACTATTCCTTTAGATGTCCACTTGATGTTACGGTATTTTTCACTAGGCAGATCCAGAGATATTTCAACATCATCTACGTATTTATTTTCAACGCCTACTCCCAAATCGTACTTTTCATTGTATGTAATACCGAATTTGTTGCCGTACTTGAAAACGCCATCAAACGAACCGACTTTCAAATTGTGGTGATTAAAATCTATTACCACTTCGACTGGATGTGGCACAAGAGTACCCTTTGATTTGTACTAAAATAACAATTTTATTGATATTTAATAAGAATAATTTCATTGCGAACGACAAAATCGTTAAATCAAATGAAATAATTCAATTATTTGTTGACACATTCATGGAATGTTTAACTTCAAATAAATATATTAAATTTCATATTTGTTTTTGAATTATTCTACATCGGATTTAACGAATGAAAATAATACTCACGTTGAAAGAAACATATCTTTTATCATCTTTCAATTCTTCTTTACCGCCAATTTCAATGATTACGTTTTTGCCTTCTGTATTATCCAATTGAATTGTGTATTGTAAATTGTATTTGTCATTAGAATTCAAATCAGTATCTTTTGTTACACCGTGGAGTGTTATTTTTACACCTCGAGCATTTTTATTTTCCCTTCCTTCCAGTTCATAATCGACAAAACCGTTCAGAAGACCTTCCTTCGTATGCATCTCCCGACGTAATTTTCCAGTCAGATAATGTTCAGTCGGGAAAGTTATATCGAATGCACCGGCCGTTTTTCCGTCAAAGAATTTACCATGATAATTACCATTGAAATTCACAACCGTTTTGTATGTGAAGAAGTTTAATACGTTTCTAAAATAAACGACGTTTAAAAATATATATAAATAGATATTTTACTTGATTACTACATCGTTAAATCTGAAATTTCTAAATATCATGTATATAACTTACTTGGAATCAATAGATTTATCCTGTACTTTATTGTCAGTTGCAAAGTGAATCTTTTTAGAAGGATCTTTTTCAAAATCGAAATAGATATTAAAAGCGACATTATAATTAGGCGCAACAGAAGTAAACGTAGTATCTGCCTTTACTTTGCGGCCAGATTTCTTGAAGTGCACCAATAAATTGGCATCTCCTACTTTGTTCTTCATTTTGAGTTCACCAGTAACATCTATGAAGTCTCCTAAATATATTTTCATATGTCCGTTTGCGTTCGAAGTACGATCTGTATTATAAACAATGTCGACAACTTGAACGTTTCCAGACTTGACTTTGGCATAAGAATCGATTTGTGATGGATTTGAAACAAGTCCATAGTTAACACTAAAAAATATATAGTATGTTTGACAAAATCATCTAGCAATTATATTCTAATATTTAGAATTAATTCTTACGTAAAAGGTACATTATTTCCGTGGATTTTCACAGTCGAATCGATAACAATTTTAATATCTTTAGGTTTAATATGATGGTCCACGACAGCGTCCACTTGATAAACACGATCTTGCACTTTCAGAACATAATGGTGTTTAGATTTCTCCGGAGAACCTAACATGTCTCGTTTGGCTTCCAGTTCCATTTTATTGTTCATCAAATCCAATTTGAAAATCACTAAATAGTCACCGACCATCTTCATATTGAATTTGGCATCCATTTCATTGCTGATTTTAAATTTAACATATTCTAGTGCAAAATTGTATTTAAATAACTTGTTGGTAACGTGACTGCCGAGTTTGAAACTGATTCCAGCCAATGGATAAGATACTGAAATTTTTATTTATTTAGATTCAATCGATAAATATCAGACATTGAAAATATTAATAGATTGATTATTAAATCAATTCAAAAAAAGCATGCACTTTTACAATATATTAATATAATTAAAAAGTGACTTACATTCGTTATTTGAAGAGATATCGTATAATTTTGGACTTTCATATTTATAACTTCCATGATTTTCCAATGAAAATTTACTTATTTTTGAACTGAAGTCTTTTCCGTGAATAATGATTAATTTATGATGATACTGAAAAAATCCATTAAGTCATATTAGTTTACTATATTCGTCTACTATATAAAATTCAAAATTAAAAAAAAAACTTTGAAGGTGAAAAATAAAAAAAATACTTTAGATTATTTCACTAATAAATTACATCTGACACTAAATATAATAAATCATTTTTAACTGCTGTATATTGAAATGATTAGTTTTACTGTACTTACTTTCTCATTTTCTTTCTTATATTCAGAATAAATCTTCATATTTACATTAGGATTCAATGTATTTGTCATTTCTCCATCCAATTTGAAATTTTGTACACTGTGTGCATCGAGTGTTCCTTTCACATGCACTTCATTCTTATCCTGTGATACAGACATATCCACGGCATAATGATGCTCTTTCTTCGAAACAAATCCGTTGACTGTGATTCCATGCATCTCTGGTGCGTTGAAACAAACTTTATTGAATGCATATTTGTTTCCTGCCGGACTTCTTTCCACGACCACAGAACCATCGACCGAGTAACCTCCTTTAGCAGCTCCTGCATGTTTCTCCGTCGGTGTTTTGACTTCGATCAATGGAGTGTATTCTGACCGAACAGCATCTCCTTTTATTGCGACTCCTACTTTAATGCTGTATTCGCGTTTGTCGCCGACGTATTTGACGAAAACAGATTGTTCATTCGGTTTATCGATCAGATGAGCTAAGAGTCGTAGAAAATCAATATTAAATGAAAAATAAATGGAACGTAGTTATTGATAAATCGAATCAATGAAACGAATTACTTCGAATACAAATTCATGCAATAAATTTATTCTAATAAATTCACCTTCCCAAGTATCAATTGAACGAGGTGATGATAAAGTAGCCTTAATCATTTTTTCAGGATCGACTGCTGCTTCGACGACGAAATCGATCTTACGATTAGTTTTCGAATTAGGTGTCTGCACCTTAATTTCGAACTTTCTTTGACCTGGAACTAAAAAAACACATATTTTTTTAAATATATATATATGGTGTGTGTGTGTATATACATATATATTTCTTAAAAAATATTTAATAATAATGTTTATATCATAAAAGAAAGATATATCTATCAACAACAAGATATTTATTTTAAAAGAAATATTTTTTATATAAACATATTTAAATTAGTTATGAGTTTAATACTTTTAAATAAATATTAATTTACCATCATCTTGATAAAGAGCTCTTAAATGGTACTGTTTAACATCATCAGAATTGATTTTTAATGATAATTTCGCTGGTCCAGACAATGGAAAATATGCAGATGCTTCATTTATTCTTCCATCAGCCAATGTCGGTAATGGAAATCCAACATCACCACAGAATGTTAAACCGATTAGAGGTGAAAATTGATCAAAACAACCATGATAGTCTTTTCTAAAAAGAATTATCAACACATAATATTCATACATATATATATATATATAAATGTGTTTAGATTCTTTACATTGCATAAATTAAGAAAATATGTAAATGGTAAATAAAATGTAAATGATAAACCTACCGATTTCCTGAGAATTTCAATGGAATTTCCACTTCTGGATGTCCAAGTTCACGAGTCGCAAGTACAATTTCATGACTGACTGTTACAACATCTTGATTTTCAACTGGTAGCCCAAGTTTAACATCAATGCCTTTTCCAT
Source organism: Neoneuromus ignobilis (assembly GCA_029203775.1). Classification (NCBI taxonomy): domain Eukaryota; kingdom Metazoa; phylum Arthropoda; class Insecta; order Megaloptera; family Corydalidae; genus Neoneuromus; species Neoneuromus ignobilis. The sequence goes on from CP092091.1 coordinate 5,720,082, forward strand.
TATTAAGTAATTTCACAGTAAGTTCACTACCAGTGGCCGTATGAATGGTTGATGCAACTTTAAGACCAGTTTCAACAACAAATGCATCGATAGTAAAAGTACCAGTGACTTCAACAGCAGCACTAAAGAAATAAACAGAAGTGTTGTATTACTGTTATTCGAAATATCTGTTAATTATCTGTTTATTATTCTAAGTATAGTATTATTTATACCTTGGAATGAAATTCAATTCGAATGCAGCATTTTTAGGATCTTGGAAGATACGATGGAAATCGATTTTTCCGCTAGTAGTTACTGAAAGTGCACTAGAGCCTTCAACTGATAATTTCAATGGGAAACCAAGAGATGTAGGATATGCGACTTCGGCATCGAGGAATAGAGCGTGTGGTTTGGCACTGAACTATATAAGAATATATATTCGAATGAGCAAATAGTATTCGATAATTCCATGTTTCGTTTAAAAATAAATAAAAAAATATTTACCTCAAACTGCTTAGCATCGTTAATTCCACTATCAATAGCATCGAATATTTTATCAATGACTGCATCGGGAGTCAATTTCATAAGACCTTCATTGAATGTCAAAAACGAGATTTCCGAGCCAAAAAGTTTCAACGATAAATCGAGATCTAATTCAGTATCGGTCGGGCTTGTCATCAGATGTACTTTCTTTGCAAAAGCTTCAATTTCGGCACGACTGACGTCTCTGCGTCCACGTTTCAACTTCTGCATTCGTTCCTTGATTTTTTTAGCGATCAGTTGAATTTCTTCGCGACTTTGTTCGATGATATCTCCGGTTGAAGATGTCTTGAAGACACCTCGCGGGCCTAAGTAATGTTCCACGACACGATCTAGATTTTCTTGACGTAAATTAACTTCGAATAATTCAAACGTGTGGCCGAAGATTTCGGTTGTTAAATTTAAGTTCACCGAACGTGGGAGGAAGCTGTTTTGTGAATAGATTACATTCGATTCGATTTGACTAGCAAGACCGAGCGAATTGATAGCATAAGAAATCTCATTGTTGAATGAAAATCGTCTGAAATCGATTGGGAAGCGTTTAGGCGATCTTAGCAAACTGAGGTGTTGCTTGGCTAACTCCTTGTTGGGATTTGTTGAAGATCTGATGTTTCGTAAGTGTGTAACAATAAATGATCCGACTGAAAATAGAAATATATATAAACATTTTCCAAATGAATGTCACTGAAAGAAATCTATACATAAGGTATACATCTTTTATTTCTCACCTTGATTCACAGGTTCAGTAGCAAGAAGATCTCTAAGTACATTAGCTACTTTACCACATGGAGCAGTAACTAAAGCTAAATAAGCATGAATACGAATTTCAGAATCTAATTCCCGATTTTTCAAAATCTCAATGGCGGCATCCTTCAGCTAAAACATTTGAATAAAAATTACAACTTGTCTTTCACACATTCTATTTTATATTTACTTTTGGTTTAGCAGCATCGGTTCTGAATGTTTCAAGAGCTACAACTCGAACTCTGGTAGGAACCTTATTGTCAGAAGCACAGCTAACTAGTTTGTCTAAAATTCTATCACTCAAATGTCCAAAATTGGCAATACCCTTAAGGATAGCAATAATCTAGAATAATAAATATTGTTTAAAATCATATGTATATTTTTTGATCTTCTTGAATGGAAAGATTTTTTTTTCAAATTTACCTCGTTTTCTTCTTCACGATTCTTTGTTTGGCATGATGTTAGTTTAGACATCATTTTTTGTGCGAGTTTATTTAAATTTTGATCATTATCACAATTGTGCTCACGACAAAAACGGTAAGCTAAGTTTCCAATTCCTAAATAAGCTTCACGTGGTAAATGTGGTTGTTCTAAAAGAGCCTGAAATAAAATCAACCCTATATTAATTTAATCTATGATTTATCGAAAAATCAAATTAATGGACTACTTTGCTTTTTGCACCATAAACAAAAACACATTATTTAAATATTAGCAAATCAATTCAATTATTGTTAATTCACTATCACAATTATTCAATAAATATAACACTTACTGCAGCAGTGCCTAACGATGAAGAAGTTGCATGTTTTACAAAAGCCAATCCCAAATAAAGTAATTTTTGTTGTTCTGCTGGAATTTGTTTATTTTTAAGAAGTTGAATCGAAACTTCAATAGTGTCTCCAGTTCCGGCCCGGACGAGAGCTTCCAAGAAGAGTTGTCTAATAATTAAACAATAATTTTCATACATAGATCGTTCATTAAATTGATTATGCATATCTAGATAACAGATATACTCACTTGGCAGCATTGATATTTTTAAAACCAGCTCCAGCTTTTACTTGGCCATAAACTGATAAAATATCATCCTTAGATGTTACGCGCATGGTATTAACAAAGTCTTTGTAATCTCGTGCACTGGACGGTTTTACGACATTTTCAGTTGTGCTAGATTGTAAAGCTTTTGTAAGAGCATTCAGCAAATTGTTTACATTCGATGTAGGCGTGTTTACTAGATGAGGATTTTCGAAGATGATGGAACGTGGTTCAGTTGTCTTTGCTGCAATGATTATAATCATATATGTGCTATACAAATTTAACAAATATTTAACACTAGATTTACGGAGCGAGCCAATTTGGTTCATTTAAGATTTTATTGTTATATATGTAGAAAACTTAAATATTATTTTTTTAAAAACATATGTTGGTTTTTAATTACATAATGACATATATACAAATATTAATTCATTCCCTCCGCCCGCCCCTTAATTTCGTATTTTCGAATGTGGTATAACTATTTTTACTGTTATGAGTCAAATTGACTCATTAAACGATTTTATAATTACACATGAAATTTATGTTTTGCATAAAGAAATTTCGTATAACAATCCTAAAAACAACTGATACGTAAGCTTTCGTGTTCAATCAATTCAAAATGAACACAGTGAAAGATTGAAAACAGACAAATTTGCTTTGATTTCAAAAATGTGGAACAAATTTATTGAGAATAGCCAAGCTTGTTATAAACCTGCCGCAAACATAACAATCGATAAGCAATTGTTCCCAACTAAAGGTAGGTGCCGATTTACTCATTACATGCCAAATAAACCAGACAAATTTGGTATAAAATTTTGGCTAGCATACGATGTTAGAAGTAAGTATCTTATAAATGGTTTTCCATACTTGAGCAAGGATGAAACCTGAGGATCGAATATTCCCTTGAGCGAATTTGTTGTGTCTAAACTTGCAGAGTCATATTTAGGTTGTGGACGAAGTATCACCACAGACATTTTTTTTATAAGCCTTTCACTTGCAAAAAAGTTACTTGCAGAAAAAACTACCTTGGTTGGCACTATACGTACAAACCGAAAAGAATTATCTAAAATTTCCAAAGCTAAGAAAGATAAAATGACACGGTATTCTAATAAATCGGAGAATTATTCTCTGACTATTTATAAAAGCAACCCCAATAAAAAAGTTCTACTACTAAGCTCAAACCATAAAAATGTAAAAATTGAAAAAAATAAAAAAACGTGTACCGGAAACAATAACATTTTATAATAGTACCAAGTATTATGTGAATGTACTTGACCCAATAGCTCAAAAATTTAGTGTTAAAGCAGACTCTCGCAGCTGACCTCTTCAATTTTTCTACAATATCTTAGATTTAGAAGCTATCAATGTTTGAATCTTATATAAAGAAACCACTCAAGTAAATATTTCAAGAAAGGACTTTATTTTCCAATTGGCTGAAGAACTAAGAGATGACTATAGAAATGAAATCAATAACACTTCCATTCCATTATCGAAAATGCAAAATATGAAGTACGGGAGAATTGTCAAGTTCAAGCATCATGCAATAGAAATAGATGTAAGAACCTTTGTGCTAAATGCAATAAAATGTATTTCAAAAACAGAGTTTATATGTAAAAAAATGTTTTCAATAAAAAGTTTTTTCATAATACATGAATCATTTAAATTAAATTAAAATTGTTTTTTTCAAAAAAAACTTCAATTTTGATGTATGAGTCAAATTGACTCACTTTAGTAAAAATAGGTATATAATCAACAGCCGTAAATCTAGTGTTAAATAATTATTATCTCGTATAATTATTTTTCAATTATTTCCATGATTGGTTAACGGGCGCGTTGAATATTTTATATGTACTTACATGCAACATTTTCTTTTTCTTTCTTTAATAACTTAAGCTTAGTAGTAACTGTTGCCTTTGCTCCATTTGGTCCATTACTGAATGGTAGATATAGATAATGTTCAGATACTTCAGCTTCTTCCAAAATTCCATTTCGGACACGTTGTGTTGATTTGTAATCGCCATTAAGAAGAGGACTAGATTTAATTTCCTTTACAAAGAAAAAAAATAATTAACATTATATTTTTTAATAATTTGATTCAATAATCATCAAGACATTAATATATATATATATATATATATATATATATATATATATATACTAGGGTCGTTTGATAAGTATGGTAAAAAAGTAAGAAAAACTAAATTGAAAAATTTAATTTAATTAATTAAATTAAACAATAAATAAATTTACCATACTCATCAAACGACCCTCGTACATTAATTTACTTATTAATTACTTTATTTCAAATTATACTTACAGAATAAGGATTAAAACTAGATGCCATAAAATCTTGTTTCACTGACTCACGATGAGAACATTTGTTCAGATCTCTGCTCTTGTGGATTACAAAGAAATTACCTTCATTGGAAGTTGTAAATGATGTTGGGCAATCACCAAACAAATCAATCTACAAATATATTGTTTTATTAAATTGTAATTTTGTGATATATATATATAAATTATTAAAAAAATGTATAAAGAAAACAATGTGATTAAAATTTCATAACTTTTATGAATATTACCTCATGATAATTTTTGGTCGCAGCTTGGAACAATGATATCACAGCACGTTTAAGGTTCAATGAAAATTGTGAATCTCCAGATTCGGTACAAATTTCGTCTTCTACATGGCCATCATGGAAAACCATTTGTACAGGTTTTTGAAGATCTGCTTGACTAGCATATTTCTGCAACAGAAACGAAAATGAATTATATACAAATCAAAGTCACCTTTTCTACAAATACAAAAAAAAGAACATCGTCAACCTGATAACTCGATCAATGATCGGATTGTAATTATTACCTTTGAATCTGGACCTAAGATCTGAACATCCTTCAAGCGTACAAGATGTTGACAGTCTTTCATAGGACTCATTAACACTGTAGCCTTAAGACGAGTGTTGGTATGTTGTTCAGTACCACTAAGTGATAAATCCACATGTCCGTCCAATGAATATCTGTACGTTGTTCCAGTTTCATATTTGAATAGATTTGATGATGCTATAAGAGAGAAATGATTCAAATGATATTTTTAATGTAATATTAAAATGGAAATTAATTTATTATTATTTGGTTTGGAACTGTGGTGGGTCCATTTTAACATAAATGAATTTTTATCCCCAACACCACAATGGTTATGAAGTGTTCAATAATCACTTTATTTAATTAAGATAGTTAAGTTACCATAAGTTAAAATAGTTAAAAAATTCACATTAAAACAGGTTTTTTGAAATTTTTCCTGTATTGTTACAAAATCTCATTAACACATATCGAAAATAATACTCAACCATAGGCACAATATCATAAGATAAGTAGCCTAACTAACCCCGAAAATATCATGTAAACTTCATGTAATTATTAGACAAAATAATTTTTTTCTGATTCTGATTCTGACTTTATGTATATAACTAATTAATTAAATAGGAAAAGAGAAATGTTTCAAAGAGTATAATAAAGCTTTTTGGCATTTTTTTCTAAAGAAACTAAAATAAATAAATTAAATAAATAAGATCACAACACTGACATTGATAAAGAAATATATTCAAGTATAACTAAAAAGTAAATTCTTTTCAAATTATCCAAAAAAACAACGTTACATCTAATTTCATTAATTCTATATTATTAAAAAAATTATTTAAAATAAATCCGATAAGCTAAAATGCAAACCCTCCATTTCAGTTTTATTTAAATTTATTTACAACTAGTAAATTAGAAAAAAAAATTAATTCATTTTAATCTTAATAATTTTTAGTCTTGTGATGGTAATATATTTTTAATTAAAAATTAAAAATATATAATATTGACAAATTGTAACAATGGAAAAAAAACAATCGATGGTTTGACTTTGTAATCGTTATTCTTTTTGAAACTATGGCGAATTCACTTTCCCATAAATTAATTATCACCCCAATACCACTAGATATTGTGAAAGTATTTAAAAATTATTTATTGTTCAATTTATTCCTGTATAAGTTGATATTTATTTCGATAAAATTGCCAAGTGAACAATAATAATTATTAAACATTTTTGCAATACCTTGCAGTATTGAGGTGAGAATTAATTTATGTGAAATTAAAATTTTGGCCTAATATACAATATAATTAAATTTCGAGTTTTATTATGATCTCAGTAGTAATAAATATACAATACAATTGGGTATTGTAGATTGATTTTTTTTGTAATTAAATCACAGTAAGATTTTTAATAAAAATACTTAATATTTTTTTCGTTAATTCGAAATATTTTTAATTTATTTTAACAAAAAATAGACAATTTTAAATATAATATCTTTAATTTTACTATTACAGATTAATTTTAAGAAAAAAAAACATTTTACAAGCATTTATCTTAAGTTGATAATTATTCCGAATTCTAATTTTTTATCTTCAGTTAAGAAAATTAGCAATAAATAATTATTCATTTTATTCAAAAATATGATAGTGTTTAAATAATGAATCTTTTATGAAAAAATATTTTTTCTTAAACCAGTGAGTTCATATTTATTGGCAAGTGTTAAACTTCAAAAGTAATCATTCATGGAATTATTGTATATAACTAACACATTTTTCCTCAAAAAACAAACTATCAGAAAGTATATTTAAAGGTATGAAAAAGAATGGGAAAATAATATGGCTTTAAATTACAAAAAAAATATAGTAATATACAAACTATTATTCGAAGAAATCATTGATAATTGTTTGGTATATATTTGTAATTCAGTTCAGACTAAATTATATAAAACATTGTCTCTTCGCCTACAGAAATTGTATCGACTAAACTGAATACAAATTACATAACGAGGTAAATATTTAAATAATATAATACATTTTTAGTTAGTTTATAAACGACTATACCAGTAAGTGTTGTTAATAAACTTTTGGTAAGTTAATTTGAATTTTTAATTTAAAAATAGTTAATTTTTTGCTGGTGTATTTTTTATTATACTCTTCTTTATAATTGTTACTATTTTATAAATTATTTATGATTACTGATCTGCTAATGTTATTCTAATTGAAAATTATTATCATGCAATTGGTAGGATATCTATTAAATATATCACCAAA
>CP092091.1:5730000-5732500 GCA_029203775.1 Neoneuromus ignobilis
CCTCACTTGTCATTTTTTCAGTTGATCTACATTTCTATAGCTATCGCGTCGATGTGAAAAATAAATTCGTATTGGAATAAAATGAATAAAAAGTGATTTTTAACATTTTTATAAAATTCTGTAATGTAATCAAACGGTTCGTTTGTATTAAAATAAATTAGACAAGTTACCAGCAAAACAAATGAAAAAATATTCAAATAAGACAATAATCGCAATAATATGGATTTAAAGTCGGTTATAAAACAATAATTTAGATGTTTCAATGCAATTAATTGCTCGTCAAGGTTAATCAACATAAAACGTTTGAATTTAATTTTCCATTTATGTTTTCAATTAGAAGTTAATAATGTCGCATTTTTTGTCATCGACAAGAATACCGTCAAAAAATTGTAATTATAATTGTTGAGCTTAATAATTGAACGATTTATCGATCTGCAAGATATATATTTATAAATGAAACAATAAAATATATTTATTTATTTCGACTTTTTTAAATATTATACTATTATTGAGATCTTGGTCTCTTATTAAAGATATTAATTTTTTTCAAAAAAAAAAAACATGAAAAACAGATAAATAATTTCAATAAATAATTAATATTTAACATATCTTTTAACAATTTACAACAATGAAATAATTTGTGTTTATACAATTTTAATTAGAATTTCAGGCTAAGTCATAATTTACAAACATCCATAAAATACAGAATTAGCCAAATGTGACGCCTAGATTTGTGTTTTATTAAAAAAGACACATATATAGAGAGAGAGTGGTGTATAGGAAAACATATGTATAGTTTCTTTTGTTTCTTTTTAATAAAACACAAATACAGGCGTCACATTTGGATGATTCTATATATATTCTGTAAAGATTTTCATATGAAATTTAACTATTTTTTTTATTTTAATTTTAATATGTATTAATCATGGTAAGTTCTTTTTGTTAATTTATATAATTAGCTACAACTGAAGCAAAAAAAAACTATTCAGTCAATAATTTTATTTTATATTAATTATTGATATTTATAAGAAAATCAATATATTTTTTTATTTAATGTTTTTATAGCTGTCATTACTAGTAAACTAATATTGATTGTGTTCATTTTTTTAGTGAAATATATATATATATATATATATAGAGAGAGAGAGAGAGAGAGAGAGAGAGAGATTTGATTGATTATGATATTTTAATACTTAAAAAATACATCAAAAATCAACAAACTATAAAACGAAATTTGTAACTAATTTTTTGTATAAACCGTAATTTAAAAGTCCTCATTTCTTTTCAAGCTTGCGATATTGTAAACTTTCAAGTATATACGACAAATCTATTTATCAATTATACATAAATTAAACCAGAACCTTGACAATATAAACACGTTGACACAGATTTTCATATATGAAAACCAATTATCATATCAATTCGAATCCTACTATTCCAAGAAATGACTTATTCTATTTATACTAAGTGCAATATATTTTTGCTGGCGATAAGCTACAGAATCTATATTAAAAAAAGTTATCTAATTTTCCAAACATGTATATATTTCGTTAACTAAAAGTTGAACTTGACCTTCCAAGCATATCATTTTATTTCCTAATTGTTTTTCTCAGATAGTTTTTTTTAAAAAAATCTTAAAATAAGAATGACCTCTAGGCAACCTACTGATTAACATCCTAAGAATAGTGCGTTGTCCGATTGCATTTGTTGATGGTCAATGTATAAATCAATTAACCGAAAAAAAGATAAGATTATAATATTACGAAAATATCTTTTCTTACTTTGTATTCATTTCATATACATACATATATATATATATATATATATATATATATATATATATATATATATATAAACTGTTATAAAAAATATTAATTTTTATTTATTTTTCAGTTATAATAAATTGCTTTTCAAAATATAAACTATTGATACTAAATTGTCCAAAGAATGGACACAATTATTTCGAGGAATGAATTTATGACATTAATGTTATTTTTTTAAAACATTTTATATGCACTGTAATAATATTAGAATGTAAATTTCATATCTTGTAAAATTATGAATTATATCGAAATTTCCTTAAATCAATTCTAATAAAAAAACAGCTTCAAATAATTGTGAATATAATTCTGTATAAATTTTAAGATAAATTTAAAATAATTTTCAAAACGCGTAAAAAAATTTTACTGAAATGATAAATAACATTTTATTTAAAATTTAGAAAATACATAAGCTTAAATATTTTTTTCAAATACGATAAAACCAATTTATATATAGGGTGTCCCATCAGGAGAGCACGACTTATTTTTTAAACAAAAGACATCTTTTTTTTGAGTGAGCGATGATGAGTGGACGCTCCTGATAGGACGTCCTGTATAATAATGTTTTGCTAAATATAAAAAGTATTACAGAACATAAACCTGCGAGTTTTCGGAATACCGATAACAGTCGAGTAGTTTTGAACACTAACAGAAAATTACATTTTTAAAATTATTGTATA
>CP092091.1:5737500-5852500 GCA_029203775.1 Neoneuromus ignobilis
AGATTTAAAATTATATCAATTTTTTATAATGTGACTTATTCAACAAAATAACGATGCATTAAAAAAAAACTGTAGCTGATAGTACAGAAAAATGTATCTCTTATTTGAGACTGAATAATTAAATACACGTGCATTTTTTGCTAAAGAATACTGAAAACAGTTTATAATTTCCAAGAAAATATATTAATTATTTAAAATCAGTAAAATAATATTTTTTTAACTACAAACATCAATGTGTTTTAATCTATTTTGCAATATCTATTTTACTCTGCAGATCATTTTTAACCTTTATTACAATTAATATAAACACATCTTATTTTCGTTCCGACTCTTTTTCTAAATATTAATCACACGCTTTTATTAAATATTAATCACAATGAGCTTATTATGTGCTTATCGTATATTTTCTTGTTCTTAATCATTTTTCACCTCCACTTTTAAAGATACATATCTGGGTTTTTTTAAATATTTCCCAGATCAGAATCAGAAGCCCAAACATTAAGCAGGATGCCCTAAAAAAAATTATTTGAAGATATATGGCGGCAGACGGGATACTTTAACATCGCCAGACACGTGTCAAAAAAATGCGCTCTCAACACCTGAAGACGAATAACATCCAATCTAAAAAATAAAAAAAATCTATTGTGTGAGGTTTAGAGAAAGATATCTGGGTTTTTTGAAATTTTCCCAGATGGCAATTTGGAAGCCTGAAAAATTAGACAAGATGATCTAGAAAAAAACATATGATGATATATGACTGTAAACGGGGTATATTATACACCCCTAGGTACGTCCCAGAAGAGAAGCTCTCTTGACCAGAAGACGAATAACATCAAAATTTCAAAAAAAATTGTGTGAGGTTTTAAACTATGTATATTTTACTTAGTCGTGTCTTAATGTGTTGATAAATCGCATATGCATGTATTTTCTTTAGGAATATTTCTTTATGAACAAATTAAACGATTCAAATGTGGAAAAATCGAATGATATCTTCAATAATCTTGATATTATTATTACATTCTTAAGAAAATTGATATTGAAAATTGATATTATTATTACACGTTTTAAGAAAATTGATTAAAACATTAATAATACATCATTAAAAATCTAAAACCGAAATAATTTTAACGAATTATTAGTTTTAAATAATTCCATTATTAAAAAACGTTTCAGAAACAAAATCAAATCATTATTTTACCTAAATAAGAAGAAAATGTCGATGTTGTCTGACAATGCGATGATTCGAATAAAGAGCATACAGAAACATAAACGCACAAATGCATACACTTATACAAGACATAAGTAAATAAATTCGTCTAAAAGAGCGAGCGTCATAATCAGAACTTAAATCTAGTATCTGCAAATATTTATAAAAACAATGATAGCATTTCTCTGAACCGATTTTTTTTTAAATACAATTAACATTTACAGTTATGCAATGTAAAACAATTATAGACAAAATCAATAATTATAAATAAAAAAATTAAAAAAAAATTATCAAACTAATGTATTTAATATTATTAATTTTGTGCTATATTTAAATATTAAGTACAAACAAAAATGAACTTTTTATCAAAATAGAATAATATATATATATATATATATATATATATATATATATATATATATATATATATATTAGTGATGTGCCGGATATTCGTATCCGTATTCGCGGAGCTCCGCGTAAAAAAAAGATCCGTATCCGAGATCCGTTACTTTTCAAGCGGATCTTTAAAACTCATTATTAGGTCTAGAAACAACAGTAATAAACAAAAGAAAACCAAACTTGTTATCAATAAACTATCTTTTATTTTAAAATCAACATTGTAACAATCACAATAAATAAAAACATTATAGATCGAGTAACCAACCACTAACACAATACAAACAAAAGGATAGCTTTTCAAATACTTAATTATGTATGACTTGAACCAAAAATCAGGTTTCTATATTAATAATCAAGTTAAACATTGCAATCAAAACTCATTAGTGGTCAATTGCATTTCAGAAAGAGAAACTTTGCAGCTTTGTCACCTTCTAAAAGCATAGATAATTCCTGCTGCACTGAAAAATTGCACGCTTGGAACGTTTGTGGCAGAAGCAGATAAATATATACGAGCAAGGCGATTTAAATTTACATATTTGTCATTATTTACTTCCCAATATTTTAATGGATTTTGATCTCTTGGTAACTTCTTTTCTTTGACACATTCTGTAAGTGAAACGCAGTCCGTTTCAGAAGTTTCGGTTTCGGACTTGTCATCGTTAGAGCTAGCATACTATCCATTGAATCTATTAAGGCCTAACACCACTGTAGAAATTTCAAAAAATCAATTTTTTTTTTATTGGCTTAAAATATACTTTGAACCTTTTAGAATATAATACAAAAGGTTTCATTCTGAAAAAAAATTTTCTTTTGAAATTTCGGGACTTATACCTGCCGTCTTCGGCCGCTCCGAAACGGCCGATCGAAACTTTAAATTGATTTTTCTCGAAACGACTTTTTCTCAACGGGCACGCAGCATAACTTAAACAGTTTTTTCCAATCAATTTGAAATTTTAATCATGATTTTATTATTATATTTCGCAGTGAATCACGTAGGGGATTTTTAATAAATTGATTTAAACAATTTTTATAAACAAAAACGTGCCTTTTTTATGAAAATTGAAATTTTTTTTTCAATTCGCTGCCAAATTTACAAAAATCAATATTTTCAAAATCCCCTACGTGATTCACTAGCTATTGACATCAAGAATAAGTGGAATTTTTTTTTTTGTTCCAAGTTCAAGTGTGCGACAATTATGCTGCGTGCCGCGGAGCGCTTCCGATGAAAGGAGCCTCGAATTATTGGCTCTAAATCAGCCATTTTGTATTTTTTTTACTTTATATTTTTAGTCAATATAGTATAATGTTAGATCAATAACGTATCAAAATATTTTTTCTTTCCAACTTTCCTTTCCATTCAAAAAAAATTCCCAAAAAAACGCTTTTTTTCGCGATTACAGTGGTGTTAGGCCTTAATATATCGTAGTTACCTCTTTTTCCCCGCATGTCGTTTTTCTTTAAAAAGTTGTAGCTGTCATAAAATTTACATTTTTTTCCAAAAATGTAATTAATTTCTGTTTAAAATCTTTGTTAATATAAGTGTTGAACAATTTACTAATATATATATATATATATATATATATATATATATATATATATATATATATATCAACCTCATCTTGTAAAAAATAACTGTCGAGAAGGGAGTAAATTCCAAATAAAAAAAATCTTCACCAATTCGCCTGGTCAGCGTGGTGAATATGACCAAATACCAGTGAATGGTAGCATTCATTGAGACTTTCGTCCAGTAGTGGATTAATATGGGCTTTGTGATGTGATATATATATATATATATATACATATACCTCCAGTTCGAAAACTAACGGAACTTTCTCATTTAAACTGCGCGCGCTTGTGAAATGTCATGTTGTATTATTGTTGTAAGTCAAGGCATTGGTGCTCAAAAAGTTAGCAGCTGAGGTGAGAATCTCAAAAACACAATGCCATTTTCGCTGAAATGTTGGTTATTAAATGCGTCGCCTCTCGTATGTTGCCAAGAACACAGAATTTTTGGCCAAAAAACGGTGCAACTTTTCTTATTCCCATGACTCAAGTTATCGCATCGAGGGTATCGTTTTAAGTCGATTAAAACCAAAAATGAAAATTCCTTGCGTGAAATAAAGCCTATACCATAAAGCGCGTTCACGGGGGATTCGAGAATGGAAGAAGCGTTGGTATATGTGTATTTCTTTCAATGCGGAGTACTTTAAAGGCGATAAAATAAATATTAATGAATAAATAATTTCTATGTGTTTTATTTTTAAAGTTCCATTAGTTTACAGATTGAATATATATATATATATATATATATATATATTAGGTTGGCAAATATCTCCCTTCCGCCTTCTGGTCTTTTGAATTTCGCAGCTATGTACAAAAAAAAAAAAAAAAAAAGCGGAAGGGAGATACTTGCCAACCTAATATATAGTTTTTTTTTATGAAAAACGGAGATCTTTTTAAATATTAAAACAAAAAAATTCTGAAAACAATTTTCCATGCATTATAATATAAAAAGAACGAAAACTATTATGAGAGGAATAGCAACTAAATTATTTATTTCCTACAATATAATTGTTTTAAATAAATAATATTTTTAACCACATCTTGATTTTTTTTAAAAAAAATATAATTATTAATCGACGAATATATAAAAAGATTAAATTAGGATCTTCTTTTTAATACATTGTAAATGCGCAAACAATTACGTCTTTAAGATGAAAAATAAATTTAAGTACAAAAAAAGTCTAGATGATAAAAAAACAAAGAAATATATTAATAGTACACTAAGATTTTTCTAAAAAAAATAATTAACAAAACAAGTAAATTTAAAAAATGTCAACTATATATATATATATATATATATATATATATATATATATATATATATATATATATATATATATATTTGTATATTTATATATGTATTATATACATAGATTGATTAAATACTACTCAATATTAAAAGGAATAAAGTACCAAGTATAATGTTGAAAATCTTAAACGAAATCATATTACTAAGAGATATTACTATAGAAGAAAAAATTTAAATTTACGAAATATGTTATAAAATATAATTTCAATACAAATAAAACATTTCATATATTAAATATTGAATTATTGCGTATTAACTTTTTTATAAATATTCATTAAAATAAACAATAATAATCATTGATTTCAAATAAATGTCGTACATAATTATTTGCGCCTCATTTTTTTTGTTTTACGTTACTAAATTTATTCTTGTTTCAAAAAATTGCCATACATTCATACATATATATATATATATATATATATATATATATATATATATATATATATATATATATATACATATACATATACATATCAAGGAATTAGTAATTAAACACTGATCTAGATAAATGTTTTGCAAAATAAGATTTTCAAATAAAGAAATTTGGTTCTGTAATACTATACGTCATTCAATATGTATTTTGTAATATCACATGTATATGTGTATATATATATATATTATATATATATATATATATATATATATATATATATATATATATATATATATATATACTTACATGTATCCGTGTATGTGCAATTCTATATCAGTTAAAATTATTATATGATTTTTTTGATAAAAATTTATCATCAGGTCCATTATTTTCCAACAAGACATTACTTACATTAAACCGCAAATAAATGAATGCTTCAGTTATGGAGAAAACATATTTTTTGTTTTCTCGTCGAAAGGTTATTTGTTCTTTGATTGTGTTTATTTACTGTGTGTGTAACTGTATGAAAAATCAAAGATGTTCGAAATTATCTATATGAACTCTAGGCCAAAGGACTTCATATTATTTACGATACTTCACACAGGGTTGTCATATTTTTCACTGTAGTAACTTTGTTGTAATAATTATAAATATATACATATTTTTTTTATTTTTTTCGCATAATGCTGCGCAACGCAAACAACTGTTTAAGAAATTTTATAACTTATAAACAGATAATTTGCCTTGATAAAAAACTAAAAACCTTTGAACGAGGGGTTTATTTACATATGAGCATAAAAGTATTACAAACTAAAATGAATTATAATTACATTAAACATATTGAATTTATATATCAAAAATGTAATTTAATAGTATGAAAGTTGATAAGAAATAAGGAATATTATACATGTACTCAAAAAAAGGAATTAAAAGATTTTTTTGACAAATAAAGACAAAAAATTTTTTTTTATTTTATATATATATATACATCCGTCCCTCAATTTACGCGGGACTTTTTTTACGCGGTATTGATTTACGCGATCAGATAGATTTCATTTTATATAATTTTTCATGGAATTTATTATACATCAGAGTGACGCAAATTCTTGAACGTATAAAAACACGATATAAATATATAAAAGGGTGATTGTTTTGAATTACAGTAGCGATACTGACACCGAATAACATTTATCTACTTCTGTTTTCTAAAACGTCATTATTTTTTTGTTAAGCTACGTGAAATAAATATGTGTTTCTACAACTTTACTAACTTTTGTTTTTAATATTTTTTCTATTGTACTGACAGACTCGATTTACGCGATTTTCATTCCACGTGGAACGGACACTCCGCGTAAATTGAGTGACGGGTGTACGTATAAAGAATAAAAAGATCTGTATAAAAATTTCCTGCAATCCTGTTCTGTGCAATAGTTCAAGCACTACTAATAAATAACCAGAAATAATATGTGATCAACATTATGGAATAAGTACATACATAAACATATAAGTATATAAACATATATGATATATATATTGACGAACAATACAAGAAGATTTATTTATACTTTTTAATTGCTTTCATTTATATATCAATTTCATAAAAATCTACAGAAGAAAGATACATGTATGATAAATAACAACAATTAAAGAATTGTTCAAAAAGATGTAAATAAAATGAGATGCATTTAAACGATATGTTAGAAATATTTAATATAATACTGTTTTTGTACAATTTCAATTATATTAAAAAAAAAGTAATTATACTGCACTATGCTTTTATAAAGTACAATAAATATGAAATAAGTTAATTATAATTTCACTTAAAAAAAGCATAAACTATTAGTATGGAATTGTGGATGGTTTTATTTTAATTAACAATTAGCTTAATTAAATAAAATGTAAATATGAATATCTATATTTTTAAAAATAATTTTGAAAAGTTAAATATAAAAACATTATGTAATTGTTTATGTACCACGACGTTATTATTTAAATTTATAACCGCATACTACATATACGAGGGTCGTTTGATAAGTATGGTAAATTTATTTATTATTTAATTTAATTAATTAATTAATTTAATTAAATTTTTCAATTTAGTTTTTCTTACTTTTTTACCATACTTATCAAACGACCTTCGTATTTGAATTTGACGTAAATGAATAGTAATAATTATATAAAACAGTAATAATTTATTCCTTGTTGGAAATTGGATTTGATTTTGCTATCATATCATATAATATTTTATAATTATTTATTTGACACTAATTAATCATTAAAGATTTATTAACACAGATGAGTATATATGGATGTGTGTGTGTGTGTGTGTGTATGTGTGTGTGTGTGTAAACATACACGTATATATATACACCTTTGTATTCGTACTAATGTGCAACGCAATGCATACATTTCAAAACCCAAATAATCTAATTTCTGAGCTTACTTAATTTAAAGAACTAATTCTTTTACTTTTACAAGACGTGTATAACTTGATGGGTTGTTAAACTGACTGAGACAAAGTCACATATATTTATATAAGAGATAATTTTCCAATTAAAGCCCCTTGTTTTTAAATTAGCACCGTACAGGAAGTTAGGCTAGGACTGTATTTTATTTTGTAGACTTCTTTGGTGATACTTTATTATAAACATGATTTTTAATACATATACATATATATATATATATATATATATATATATATATATATATATATATATATATATATATATATATATATATATATATATATATATATATATATATATATATATATATATATATATATATATATATATATATATATATATATATATATATATGTATATATATATATATATATATATATATATATATATATATATATATATATATATATATATATATATATATATATATATATATATATATATATATATATATATATATATATATATATATATATATAATATATATATATATATATATATATATATATATATATATATATGTATATATATACATAGCTGCGAAATTCAAAAGACCAGAAGGCGGAAGGGAGATATTTGCCAACCTAATATATATATATATATATATATATATATATATATATATATATATATAAATATGTATATGTATATATATATATATATATGTATATATATATATATATATATATATATATATATATATATATATATGTATATGTATATATATAAATATGTATATATATATATGTATATATGTATATGTATATATATATAATTGAACAACTTTCAAATACATATTTATAAATAATTAGACATATTTTATAAAATTGTGATTTTAAATTTATTTCTTATTTTTAATTTATGTAGCTAATAAATACATTCTCAAATTTGAATACAAAAAGATTAGGTAATATTTCTTTAAAATTTCGTAAACTCATTTATTGCTTGAAATGTGTAAAAAAAGTAATTTTTCATTTATAAAATCGCTGAATTGCTTGCAAATACCTTTTGAAAATTTAGCTCAAAAGCAAAAATAATAGGAATTATGTATTTGTGGATAAGATAATATTAATGAAAAATCTACAAAATTTAAATGTTTATTAATTTGTATTTTATAAACTTCCTACATCCGATTATTTTATCTATAATTATTTGTAATAAATTTAAAATGTAGTAATTATTTAAGATTCGGTTTAATAAATGCGACAATTATTTTTCACGTTTTTCTAAATAATTCTCATCTAGTCATTAATATACAATATATTTATTTTTCAAATATTTTATAAATATTTACAATTATTTTGTATATATATATATATATATACAAAATTTGCACTTTGTCTCATATATTTATCACAAGGAAATTATTACTCGGATATTAAAGAATTTTATTGAAATATTTAATAATTAAATATTTTTTATTGCTTTTATATTCGTATTTAGAAAGTGATATGATCATTTCTATGTATGTATATCATTTCTAGTATGTATATCGTTTGTATATCATTTCTAGTCTGTCAAGACAAAAATTGTGAGCTCAAAAATTTGAACCGCTACCTTTTTGTAAATAATAGAATCCCCGTCTTAATAAAATGCATAATAAAATGTGATACATAATAAAATGTGAACAATAAATAATAAAATACATAATAAAAATAATAATAATACATAATAAAATGTGAACAATAAATAATTATTGACATATTTTTAATCATCAAAAAGAAAAGAAAAATCAAATAAATAAGCAAAACTTGTTGAAAAAATTTTGTTTTACTTATCAACCATTTTATAACAAATTTTTGAATTGTCGATTTGTATAATTTAACTATCTTTTTTATTTCATTTTTTTTTTTAAATTTTTCACTTGAATTATTAATTTAAAATATCTACAAACACTTCTTTATACACAAATATTTGATCATGTTTTCTACATCTATTTGTATTTTAATAGATGTTCAAATCATTTACATTAATAAATATTATTAGAGTACTCCCAGAATACTCGGTCAGTATTTTCCCAAATATATCACACTCACTTGTTATACATCCAAAAATAATTTTCGTTATTTTCTTATATAATTTGTATATGTTGAATTTTATTACATTTTTAATATCAAAATAAATTTATTGTATTCAAATAATTTGTGGATATTTTCATTGTTCATACTTGAATCAAATATTATATATTTTTTGGAACCAAGTAGGATATATTTACACACTTTATATCTGTTATTATTTTTAACTTTTCACGATTGACTGCTTGTTAAAAAATACAATTATTTTTTCTAATTTTAACAGTTCATTATGTCTTTTTTGCCTACTTTATTATATATATATATATATATATATATATATATATATATATATATATATATATATATATATATATATATATATATATATATATATAACTAATAATTTTTATAAAGTGTTATTTGTAAATTAAATATTTTATAACATAAAATAAGATAGAGTGATTCATAAAATAATTTTATAATTAAAAAACGTGATAATTTATTATCAGTTCTAAAGAAAGGAGTATATATTTGCAAAAATCATATTATATGACCCATGGAAACCATTCGTTGATAAAAACTTGCTATATCGTTATTTATGTAAGATTTTATTTTGCTTACGCAGTTTTTTTTGAAAAAAATCTGATAAGTGTAAACAAAAAACTGATAGCAAAAATATTCTTTTAGTCCATCTATATAACTTCTATATTATATATATATATATATATATATATATATATATATATATATATATATATATATATATATATATATATATATATATATATAATTGTATCTATACTCAAAATATACATCTGTACTCTATATATAAATTTAATTTGGCTTAATAGAAATTTAATACTACTTTATATTAATCTTAAACAATTTTGGTACATACTATATTGCTTTCTAGTTTCTTTTTATATATAAACAATTAATTCATCATATTTATAATTACGGTTATTTTAAACTGATAATTACTTTCACAACAATACTCTAAAACTACTGGTCATTTTAAGTCAGCTTCAGGTCCTGTAAAAGTTAATGTGAATAACATTCAAAATATGAAGGAAAAACAGGAAAAGTGAATAGAGTATGGAAACAGTATAAAAACATATTTACAACAAATATACTTTATTTACTCTTATTACTTGTTTATTTTTCTACATAACTGAAAATACCTGTGATCATTACGATTTTAATTTTCTTTTATAAATTTAATTTTAACACAGTTTGTTAATTATTTACAATTGATTGTTGATTGTGTGCAAATACTTTATACATACATACATACATACATATATATATATATATATATATATATATATATATATATATATATATATATATATATATATATATATTGTATATATAAATTGCAACAGTTATTTAAAATGTTGCAAAAATCTTACCTACAGTTTAATTCTTCTAATTTTCAATAAATAATTACAATTTTAGAGACATGTATGTATGTGTGTGTGTGTGTATATATATATATATATATATATATATATATATATATATATATATATATATATATATATATAAACTAAATTTTTGTATATATTTTTACATATTCTTATATGAAAAAATATTATTTTGGAATTTCTTTTAAAAACCCGCATTAAAAACAATTCCAGTAAAATGTTTTATTGAAAAAATATTTTTTTTAAAAAAATGTATTACAATACAGTTCACACATACATCCACACACACACAATATATATAGATATATATACACACACACACACACACGAGGGTCGTTTGATAAGTATGGTAAAAAAGTAAGAAAAACTAAATTGAAAAATTTAATTAATTAAATTAAACAATAAATAAACTTACCATACATAACAAACGACCCTCGTGTATGTGTGTATGTATGTATGTATGTATATATATATATATATATATATATATATATATATATATATATATATATATATATATATATATATATATATATATATATAAACATACATATATATATATATAAACATACATATATAAATAAAATTTTTAGTGTAAATAATTTTAAAAAGAATGTAATTTAAATGGACTGTTTTCTATTATATTACTATTATAACTTATTTTGTATGATTTTTTTTAAATGATTCTGTGTATTCAAATGCTTCACACTATATGTTTTTCATTTATTTTTTTAAATAAAAAAACACATAAATTTAATATTTATCTCTTGGCAGACTAGTATAAATTTAAATCATTTATCAACAATTCCATTTAAAAATCAGAATGTTTATTATTATAAAGAAAATATTTTCAATCTTGTACATCTATTTTTCTGTACTTATATTTTTATCAATAAAATTAATAAAACTGGCAATATAATTATTAACTATAATAATAGAAAAACTATCATTACGGTTATTTATATTTTAATCTCTTCTCTCTATTCATTTATTCTTGTTGAATATTAATTAATATTCTTACATAAAGTTATTAATATATTGGATGTTATGTGTAAACATATTAATTTTATCGCTTTATGTATCACTTTATATGATAAGTACCAAGAGGTTATAAATTAAAGATAAATATTTAACTTACATAGATCTTTTAATAAAAAGAACTATATGTAGATATAGTCAAGGTATAAACAATTGTTTTCTGTTAGATATTTACATAATAAAAGTATGTAATTACAGTGTTATAGAATTAAATTACAATATACTGACTACATAATTCAATAACAAAAAATTTATATATATATATATATATATATATATATATATATATATATATATATATATATATATGTACATGTGCGTGTATGTACACAAAAAAAAAAAAAACTAAATAAATTAATTATAAACAACATAACATATAATGTATTAAGATGTTATGTAACAAAAATTTGAAACAATATGTACCCTAAATTTATTTTCAATGGAATGTTCAATATATACAGTAATACTACATAATTAAAATTTTAAAGCTGATATGTCATTTACAACTTTTCAAACATATATAAGAATTAAATGCTTATATGAAAACAATTAATAAATATAACAAGTCAAATGATTCACGATTCCAATAAAACATTCCCTGTAGTTTAAAACCCACCACAATCAGAATGTTGTACTGGCATGCACTATGAATGCAACCATTTATTAATGATTTGTAGTGTAAATGTTTCTAATTCTCATAGCTTACTTATGAAATACACAGCGGCTACATATAAAATTATTCATATTATTTCGAATATATTCTTTGTGCTTATTGAATATTTATGAATAATTTATAAACTTTTGTGCAGTAAGAAATCATTCTTATCAATAAAAATTCTCAAACACAAAAATGAATTACTTGACAACTGTTTCGTTGATCTACATCATATCAATGTCGCTGTAAATGATGGACGGATTTGTAATGGATCATTAACATTTTCAACTTTATCTCTGTGTACAAACACGTTCGAATTTTTTAGTGATATAAATTTTAATGATTTTTAAATTTACTTTTCTAAAGTCATTTCTTTGATCTACTAAAATTAAAATGAAAATTAGTCATATTGTCTATTCATCATAACAATAACATAAAATTACTTATTTTTTTTATTCAAAACAATATGTAATTTCAGTGCAACTATTTCAGTCAAGCCATTGTGTATTCCAATAGACTATTAATTATATATATATATATTAAATAGTACATTTAATATATTTTTTATATTTTTTAACAAGCTTATAAAGACCCTGTAAACATCAGGATATTTTTATTAATAGATAAAATTAATTAGTAATAACAAGACAAAGAAGAGAAAATTTATTAAGTTCTTAATTTTAGGACTTTATTGCAAAATGGACACTTGGGTTAATTTTATGCAAAATTATTAGCAAAGAAATGAAATAAAATTGTAAAAAAAAAATAACAGGTGAATTATATAAAACTAGAAATAAACAAATGAAATTCAAACAATCACACACTGTTTTTATGATAACAAACCTACACTTCTAGTTCTCATTCAATATTTAAAACCCAATATGTTGAGTACAAACTTCCAAAAGTAAACAGCATTGGAAATTCTATACAAATAACACTATTATCGTATAGCTGCTGTGTGTTTTGACATGACGATGAACACGTAGTGACATGGTTACCATTTTCTAAGACTAACTCGGGTGCTTCACATTTTTCATGCTGAATGATACTTAATGTTGATCTACGACTGGAGGTTTTCGATAATCGTGAAATTAATCTATTTCTAGTATAAAACGATGAAGCTGGGTGAATGCGCTGTTTGTTTTGGTGAGAAAGGAACATTGTTGAAGAATTTTCACGTTTCTTTTCAGAAATTTCAATGAAATTTAACATATCAAAGCGTCATAATTCAGGAAATCTAAAATAAATAACATGTGATATCACTAAATAATTTATCTTATCACAATATTTTACACTTGAAATTAAATTACTAAATATTTTAAATATAAAAACACTTACAATTTGTGTCGAATATAATTTCATTTGCAAATTAGTAAAATAAGAAAAAAAATACAATAATTACTAGAATACATACCTCATTGGATCCTCTATATAATGATTTGGTATATCAAACAATTCTTGTGGAATTTTTTCTTTAAATTCAAATTGTTGAAATGTAATTTTTGCAGTGACTGTAGGTAAAATAGGTATATCTATTTTTACTGGAAAACCAGGAGGTAACTTTAGTGCAACAAAATCACGTAACTTAGAAAAATGTTTAAACGGAGCTATTACTTCAAGAACATTTAATAACATATCCACTGATAATGGAAAATCAGAACTCTAAAAATAAATATTTAAATGAATGCAAAAATATTCAGTTATATTTTATTATTAAGATTAATTGTGATAAAACAAACTGAAATTACCATTGCAACAGTTGCTCTAAAGGATTTAGATGACTCTTTATAAACTAACTCACGGCCTAGTTTAGGAAAACAATTTGCTTCAGAATTAATATATTCTTCCCATGTGCTATTGGTTCTTGGTGGTGGTTCTAAACTTGCTCTTCTGACTGGCTGAAAGTTAAATTGCATAATTAAATTGTTATTCCTTTAGATTTGAACCAAATTTACCTCTCCATTGGAATCAAATGCTTGCATACTGCCTTTTGTTAAACTCTCCATTAAAGCTTTATTTTTTTGCAAATCATCATTGGACAAATGCTCTCTTCTTTTCCTAGATTCTAACACTAAACCATTAATAGTATATAAATCACTTTCATACTGGCCTGCCACAAGTTCCTAAAAAATATGATTCTTTGAATCAAGAATCTTATCATAAAATCTTACTTAAATGTATAAATTTCTATGTTTACAATAACATTTTTACACTTTTCATATAAATATATATTTATCCTACTTTTAGACTTTCTTTTAACTTATTTTTTTATAAAAAGAGAATGTTATTTGCAATAGTACTCTTAATCAACTTAATAATTAGTATTATTTATTTTAAATTATAATAATATCAATTAGAAATAAAAAGAAATGCTTCTAAGTATTCATACTTTTCTATCTTCTCGAAAAATCCAACCACTTTGTGCCCTTTGGAAAAAAATACTTTTTGTGGACATTTGTGCTGCTAAAATATCTGTAGACATTAATAAATCAACTTCATCTTCAATTTCCAGTTCAGTTTCCTATCAAGTGAAAACAAAATTACAACTAATACAAAATAATCAAATAAAATTGTATATCAAAACTATTTTTTTAAAAAAAATAATAAAAAAATATCTTATCAACAAAGAATTTTATTTAAAAAAAATTATAATTCATATATATTATCTCACCTCATATCTAACTCTTTGGTAAACTTCAAGCTTGTTATCAAGTACTGTTAGACTTTTTTGTGGAGACTCATCCCCACGAAAAATAAATGAAATGTCACCTCTTTCCCATCTCATATCTGAGAAATCGACCAAAGTTGTATCTAATCTTATGTTTGGACCTTTTTTATGAATTTTACAAATATCTGATGGTAATATTCTTGACACTAAAGGAACTGCACAAGAAGATATAATTAATTAACTTACAAATTCCAGTTACTTTATATTTTTTAAATAACACAAACCCCAAGACTGAAAATCCCATTTTAATTCCATATAAAAATCACCCATTTTTTGTAAAGCAGCAACTAGATTAGGTCTTCTATCTTCCATTTGTTCTCGGGCTTGTTGTCTAAATTTTCGGACTAAGGAAGATACTGCAGGGAAAACAATATAATATAAATATATATTAATTGATCAGCTATGGCTTACTTTCACACAGATAAGCTATCATCCTAACACTATAAGATATTGTAAAAATATAAACAAAGAAAATGAATAATAAATAACTAATATCTTTTTTTTAATATACTGTGGTATTGGATAATAGTTTATTTGTGTGAAAGTGGATTTGCCACAGTACCAAAACAAATAGTAATAATGACTTACTTGTTTGCCTGTCACCATAACTAATTGCTTCAGCTAGTGGACTCCAACCAAGAGAATTTTTTATTTTAACAGGTGCTCCATGTGCTAATAACAACTGAACACACTCTAAAAATGTTAATGTATATTATTTTTCAGTCATAATTTCTAAATAAAAGATGTTACCTTTTCTTCCTAGCATAACAGCTAAGTGTAATGCAGTATTTCCTATAAATAGGTATATTTAATTTATATATATGTATATGTATGTATATATATATATATATATATATATATATATATATATATATATATATATATATATATATATATATATATACATATATTTGGCGGTATATTTATTGTTTGCTAAATTCTAAAATAAGCAAATCAAACTTGTCAATGTAATTACTAAACATCTACTGTTTAATGAAGCATATAAATTTTTGGCATTTTTACCATGCTTGTCTTTGGCGCCAATATCATGTTTTCGAATCAACTGGGATAATTTTCGTACATCATCTTTAAAAACAGCTTCGTGCAATGGCCAGCTGTCATTTTGATCGGCCATTTTACTACTTACAATCATTTATATAATGTAAACATGACAAATATCCTCACACATGAATATAAATGTTTTCCCCAGTAAACATATTTAATGCATAGTTTAAATTCATATCTTTATTATTTTGCAAACTACTCATAATAATATCTTGATTATTAAAAAACCCAATTATAAGTAAAAAAAAAAAATTAGAACAAATATGGTTAGATGCAGTAAAATGCCAAAAATTTTTACCAAAAATACTTCCCAAATTAAAAACGTATATTCAAATAACTCATTGCGAATTTAATTGGATAATTAACATAATATATTCAATTTAAAAATATGTTTAATTTTACAATTGAAATTCAATTTAATAACATTTTAATTCACATCCAATACAGGATTTTTATTATTGTGAAGTTACTATTATTGAAAGGTGTCCATTTATACTGAAATGTCAAAAAGATTAAATGTCAAATGGTACACATTTCTATTTGTATTTTTTTGTGTTATCGTTAATATTTTAATTAAGTAGTAAGTGTAAGGGTAAGTTCATAAACAATAAATATTTTATTGTATTTTTTGCACTTTCATCATTGTGAATCATGTTAGTTTCTTATTGGAAACATTTACAGTTTTGTGGGCGTATATATGCAGATAAAAACTATGAATAAATAAATGAGAAATATTTTTAATAGCAGCTATTCACAACAAAAAATGTCAATAAATTCAAATTGTACATACAAGTCAAATGATTAATTGTATTATAATTCATTGATTTTTTTACTTGTAAATGTCTCGATATTTGTAAATGTTTAATTCATATCAGTATTTCTCAATTTTTATGAATTGTTTATCTTAGGAAATTCTATTTTTATTGAAAATTATTTATATTAATAGTTTACTAAATCTCTCCATGAATTTCAGTGCAAATGCAATTCAATAAGAAAAAGTAATATTTCAAATAAATACCTCATCTAAATATATTAATGTTAAATGGTATTAAATTACCAAAAAATAAATAAATTTAAAGTGTTAAAGTATTGAATGTAGCTTTAAATCGTATATTGCTATTATATACATATAAAAATATATTCAAAAACCCTTAACAATCCTGTTTCCCTGATATTTTGTACTAGTCTCTTTTAACCACACATGCTAACCATAAAAAACAACAAAATTTAACATAAAAAATTGTTTTTAAATTCATATAAAATTTACTTGTATTTTTTTATAAAATATCTTTCATTTATTATAAAATATATTTTTTTTTAAAAAAATGCATTAGAATTCTTCACTTTACAAAAATAATATGATCTTAATTTCTAAAAAGTTGTATAAATGTTATATTTATAACATTTAATTTTAAAATATAAATTAATGTTTTAGTATTGTTAGAACAATTAAATAATTTAATTCTATTCATTATATAGTCATTTCTATATAAATTTTAGATGGAAAAATTTGCTGTGGATTTAGATAAAGTTTTAGATGATTTTGAATTCAATGAAGAGCACTCATTAACATTTAATAGTAGCTCTACATCTGTAGCTACTCCACAATTTGGCTATAATTTGCAAAATGTTCAACTGGATGCAACACATTCAAATCTTCCACAACATTTTGAAACTGACTTATCATTATCGACACCTCACCCTGAAATTCTAGAACATCAAAAAAATACTAGTCGGTACTATCATAGAAATGAAGTTATATCAAATTTCACTAATATAACTCCAATAAATTACAATTTGACTCAAGCAAGGAAGTCAGATCAACCTTTGGAATATTTAGAAAGTGATAATTACTATTCCCCAGATTTTGAATATTTGCAAACAAATACTCCTACAAATTTTCAACCTACAACTGATATAAGGAGTAATCCAAAAAATTTTGTACCAAATTTTGAACATTATGAGAATAATTCGTCTGTTCTTAAAAATGTTATTTCAACAACTTCACAAAATGTGATTCTTAAAAGTGATGAAATCTATGAAAATGTAGATTCAAATGTTTATCAACAAGAAGAAGTATTTTCCACTGAAAATCTTAAAAATAAATTGTTTAAGGTGGTAAATAAACAACCGGTTGTTAACTATAATATCAAAACAGATTCTGAAGAAAATAAACCAGTCAGTTCAAACAAAAAACATACTGTTTCAAATGTTTTTAATAGTTTACATGAATACATTAATACTGATGTTAAAAATATTAATAATTCACAATTTATTGAAAATGATACTTCAGAAATGCTTCCAGATCTTTTAAAAACTAATACTATAGATCACAAAAGACACTTTCAAATTATCCATAATTCTTTATCAGATGATTCAAGTGAAAGTTATTTGAATGATACTGAATTCAGTTCAAAAATGGTGAAAAATACAAATCAAATTTTATACAATAATCAAACACAGTTAGACAGTTGTTTCAGTTCTAAAACTACAGATAACAATGAGAAAATTAATAATGTAGAGAAAAGTATTACAGATTATCAAAAATCAACTGAAAAAACATCAATAAACTCTGTCAATATCATATCAGAAAATACAACTACTAATGAAAAAACATTAGAAACAAATCCAAGTACAGATGATAAATTAAATGAATCTACACTGTATCATAATTCTGAAGATACAGATACACAGCAGAGGGAACAAATTCAGGACTGTGAAAATGAAATTGAAAATGAAGAAAATAAAGTAGATACTACAGATTCTGTAGTAGGATTTGATGAAAATATAAATTTAAGTGATTCAGAAATTGAAAATTATTTAAATGAATTAGAAAAAGAAACAGATTTATTAAAAATAGATTCTGAATTGAACAAAAATGATGTTTTAGATAAAAATATTGAAAAGGAAAGTAATACTGCAGAAAATAATAATGTTATAGTATCACAAGAAGATAAAGAGAAAGAAGAAACTATAAATAGAACAGATGGCATTATAGAAAATGAAATTAAAACGTCTAATGAATTAATAAACGACAATACTAAATCCAATGTAATTTCAAATGAAAATCAAGAAACTGTAAATATGAATCAAGAAGATAGTAAGAGTAATAATAATAATGCTCATTTAGATAATAGTTCAAAAGTAATCTCTGAGGCTGATGACAAACAAGATCTAGATGTGCAAACAGCACTTTTGCCTACAAATACTAGTCAAATTATAATTTCCAATAAACCCTTAGATGAATTGATAAATGAGTCTGATAAATTACAAAAAAATATTTCTGATATTTCATTTACTGAAACAATTCAAAGTATAAGTAGTAGTAATATAATAGATGATGAAAATCTAAAAAAAGAAAATGTTGAATTTGAACAAGAAGTTACTTTAAATGAGAATATTAAAGATGTCATTAAACAAAATTCATCTGAAGAAACAGAAGTTAATAATTTGAAAAATGAAATAGTTTTACAAGAGAAAGAATCAGATACTGTGGTAAATACAGAATCAGATGATATGCCTAATGATACTATTAAACAAAGTGAACAACCTGTAAATACTGACAGTGAAAAACGAGCAGTACTATGTAGACCAAATTCATTAGATTTGGCTACAAATGTTTACACATCTAATGAAGATGAAAGTAATTCTTGTGTAGGTAAGTATTATTTAGTAAATAGAAAAGCTTTAAAATATTAAATATTTCATAATGGATACATTATAAATTAATTGCATATATTATAAAGAAATGATGTGTGCATTAAAAATAATTTTTTTGGACAAATAATTTATAATAATTACAATTCATTGTACAAAAAAGTGACAAAATATTTTCAGCCCCGCCAGGAGAAACACCAGGAGCAACTGTATCCAGTTCAAATGTAAATTTAACAAGCAATGAAAGTACACAAGAAAAAAATGTAGTTGATACAAGTACAACTAATCCAACATCTGAGCTTAATTTAACAGACTGTTCACCAAGTACATCAGAAGTATCTTCAATTGAAAACAATGATTCATTGACTTTAGATGTGCAAGGAAATAATCAAGAAATAAGAATTGAATTTGATAATCACAGTACTCTAGGAAAAAAGCCACCTTATTGGATGCCAGATTTTGAAACAGATTGTTGTATGCATTGTGGGAAAAAGTTTACTTTTATTAATCGTCGCCATCATTGTCGAGCTTGTGGACTGGTAATTTTTTTTATATTTAATAGTCACATATATTTTTTAATATTGAAATTGTTGTATATATATATATATAACATTTACTAAAAATATTTTTATTGATAATAATTCATAAATTTAATCATTTAAGGTTCTTTGTGGAAGTTGCTGCAGTGCAAAATTAAAATTAGAGTATTTAGGCAATTTCAAAGCAAAAGTGTGTATACAATGTAAAGAAATATTAAGTAAAGGTAAATAAAATTATTTAAACTAATATAAGAGATTTTTTTTTCTTACAAATACTAAGAAAAATATTAGATTTGTGTGTAATTTGTTAGTAAAAAAAGAACAAAATTTGATTTTCCTTACTGGCATTTTTGATTATATTAATTTTTACAAAAATTGTTATGTTTAATATCAAAAATACCTTTTATTTAGAGTAATAATAATGTTAATAATATTTACAATTTGTTAAAAAAGCTACCTTATTCTAATTAACATTTTTTTAGACGTTAATAGTAACAATCATCAGGATAATACTTCTAGTGATTCTGCAAATAATTCACCTGTACATACAGTTAGTCATCCAAATCCTAATAATCCTATGGAATATTGTTCAACAGTTCCACCATTACAGCAAATTGAAAATCAAGGACCTAGTACACCACCAACTGTGATGGTACCAGTTGGTGTTTTAAAAAGGCAAGGTATGTTTAAATTATTTATGTTTGTATCTCTAGATAATAGAAAATAACTTATGTATATTATGATTTTATAATATAAATTTATTTAAGGCTCAACCAAAAATCGTTCAGAAAAAACTGTAATGTTTTCTGATGGAATTAGGCCGGGCTGTGATTTAACTGAACTAGATAATAGTTGGGATACAAAATCAATCAAACGACAAAATAAAAGAGTTTCAACTCCACCAGGTTAATAAATTATTTTCTACTAATGAATTAATTGGACATTATTTATATTCTACAAATAATAATTTTTGAAATATTTGTATTCAATAATATATAGGTCCACTCACAAATAAAGTAAACAGAAGTTTACCTCCTATTGATCCAAAAACAATGAGTTACATACCTATTGAAGAAAATTGTCTACCTCCTACTGTAACAGTAGTAAAAGCAGGTTTGTATAATTATGTACTTTATTTTATTAGGTGTGTGTAAATATTGATGTAATTAATATTTATTTTCAGATATTACATATCAAGAATGCTCAAATAATAAAAATGTTGTTGAAATGTTAAAAAATGAAACTTTAGTTTTTGCTTTACAAAGAAATTTTAGTGTGCAAGTAAAAATAGTAAACTGTAAGTTATTCCTTATTTTATATGTATATATATATAAATAATTGAAATTATTATTTAATTCTAGTGAATTGTTGTGTAAATAAGCAAGTGTGGTGTTTTTCAACACAGGGTTTAAGCTCAGTAGGTCAAGATGAAATTGTGATATTGTTAGAATTGCTTGAAAATGAAGCTAAAGTTCCAAAAGATATTTTTTTACATTTGAATAATATATACAATGATGCATCAAAAGGTAAAATTATTTAACACATATTAGTGAGAATAGTCAATATTTTTTTTTAAAAAAAAATGCAATACATAATAAACATTTCCATTTCTAGGCAATACAATTACAGAGATGGGTTTTTCAATCCAAAATTCATCAAATTTCCTCGGTTCTAAAAACCATGCAGGGTTTTTATATGTACGACCGACATTTCAATGTCTTCAAAACATATTATTACCCAATCCCCCATACTTAGTTGGGATATTAATTCACAGGTAACATTCATTAGCTTTTATTTTACATAATAAAAGAAGGTACAAACATTAAATTTTCAATACTATATATTTTTAGATGGGAAACACCGTGGGTAAAAATATTTCCTTTGAGATTACTACTTAGACTCGGTGCTGAATATAGATATTACCCTTGTCCACTTACATCAACAAGGAATAGAGAATCAGTTTATGTTGAAATTGGACATACAATAATAAACTTATTAGCTGTAAGTCAAAATAATAATACAAATCATTCATTAATATTTGTTCATATTTAAATTGCACATTCATTAGTTTTATATGTTTATTGTATGTGTACATATTAAAAATATTTGCAGGATTTCAGAAATTTTTCATATACATTACCAAATGTTAGGGGCTTAATTATTCATATGGAAGAAAGAAAAACAACTGTATTCATTCCAAAGAATCGTTATGATCAAGTGAGTATTTGAGTTCAAAATAAATTAATGGTGTATGAGGGTCGTTTGATAAGTATGGTAAATTTATTTATTGTTTTATTTATTCAATTTAGTTTTTCTCACTTTTTTATCATACTTATCAAACGACCCTCGTATGTGTATTATTAGGTGAAAGATTTAAATATAGCAAAATAATTTTTAATTATTTTTTTTATAATGTGCAGATTTTGCTGTAAAATATGTAAATTTTCAAGATTTTTATTTAATTTTCAGGTAATGAGAGCTTTGAACAATTCAAGTGAATATATCTTAGCGTTTGCTGGAAATTTTAGTAGTGTTGCTGACAGTCATTTAGTTTGTATACAAGATGTTAATGGAATGTCTGAAAATGGATATTCAACCCATGCTATTAATATACAAGATAAACCAAGAAAAGGTAAAAAATACTTTATGAAAATTAAATAGAGATTTATTATTAATAATAATACAAGTTTAATTCACTGCGGAAGTTATTTTTATTATAAATAAATATTTTAAACATAATATTGTAGTAACTGGAGCAAGCTTTATAATCTTAAATGGTGCTCTGAAAAAAACTAGTGGATTAACAGCAAAATCGAGTTTAATTGAAGATGGCTTAATGATTAATATCTTATCTGACCAAATGATCAAGTTAAGAGAAAGCTTACGAAATATGAAACCATTTGAGATTAGATGTGGTTGCGTTAATAGTGAATCAGATGAACATATAAATTTAATTTGGACTGATAATGATACCAATTTTAATATTGGGTAAAATGATTTATATAAAGTGAAATTTATATATTAAAATATATTCACATAATTGTAATAGAAGATAATCTCTACTTAAATTTAAATATTTCATTAATTTCTAGAGTGAAATCACCTATTGATAACCGATTAATGGATGGAATTCCATCAATTAGGGTTCATAATGGGGCAGATCATAGAGGAACAAATAGGCTAATAAGATGGACTGAAGTTTTTATAATCCAAGTTAGTATTTTTTTTATACATTTGTTTTTAGAATAACTTTGTAATGTGCTTTTTAGAGTGGAGAAGATAATTCCAAAGGTCAAGATTCTCTTGATGTGTCAAAAATATCAGAAAGTATATCAAAGTCCACATGTCAAGCACTTTTTAAATATTTAGATTTATTAGCTACTAACAACTTTTATAAAATTGCAATTCGAGCTACACTTCACAGTGAAAGTGTAAGTTTTTATTAATAAGAGAACAATTATTTTTGATGATATGAATTCATTTATTTACCATCAATACATATGTTCTTAAATCTGTTAAATGATAAATATCTCATTTATATTTTTAGGTGTCGTATGAAGCAGGAAGCAATGGAGTTAAACTAGCACCTATTTATATGAAATCATTGGATAATGAATTAATACCAGTTTTACACAATATTACCTCTAACAATTTAGGTGGAACACCAATTGTTTTAGAATTAATATTCCACGTTTTAAATTTTTAAATTAGCTTCACAGAAAGATAAGATTCATATATATATTATTGCAGGAATTTTTAGTATATTGTTATTTTAATTTGTTTTATGAAATATAATTAAATATAAAAAGGTAGCTTTTTCAAAAAAAGAATCTTTATTTTTTGAAGTTTTTAGTTAGATCATATTAAATGAAAAAAAAACTTATACTATTGATTTTTGAAAAGCTTAAGTATGTTAAATAAATGACGGAAACTTTATTTTTAAAATTTTATCATAAGAAAACACACTACTTAAAAACAGATTGTTAATAGTTATTTTTTAAACAAATGCAAACAAAATTAAAAATTATATTTTATGCATATTATTACAAATAATATTTTTTTAGTTATGTATGAAATTATTTTATTATAAACTAATCTTTCAATGTGATTTTATTTTTTTCATTTCATTTACATATTTGTACATGCATATATGAGTGTGTGTGTGTATATATATATGTGTATATATATATATATATATATATATATATATATATATATATATATATATATATATATTTACATGAAACATATTACAATGTGATATTTTTGTAAAATGAAAGAAGATACGTGATATCTTTTAAGACTTAAATATTTAAAATATCACAAATATTTACTCCATGTAAATATGTTTAATATGTACTAATCTGTTTCATACATCTATTATTTATTAATATAATGAATATCAGAATTGACTTATTAGATACATATGAAGAAAAAGGGATTGAAATGATTATAAAATACGTTAATGTACATAAATCTGAAATATCACTGTATCTATACTTTTATGAATATATTTTATATTTGTTAAACGAATACTGTTTCTTATGTGACCCTTCAAGGAACTTTGCATTTTCATTTGCAACTCACTCAATGTTGTAAGATAGTAATTAAATTTTGAAATTCTTGTTTTTATAACTATATATAAAATTAAACTGTGAACAAAAAATAACGCATTTACTTCGGTTTAATTATCTTATCCTATATTTTTTTAAAAATTATTTTTTTTTATTTACCTGACCATAAATGCTCATAATTTTATTTATTATATTAAATTATTAATTTTTTAATATTTTTCCTTATTTATATAACTTTTTTAATTCTTTATTCGTACATAAAATAAAAACTAAATTTATTGGCTTGTACGTCAAGTATTTATGACCCTTGCAATTCATATTTCTAAAACAGGTTGGGGTTATGAAACAGGTAGAGATTACAAATTTCTCATAAAGCAATAAGAAACTGACTAGAAGCATCCCAAACTTCCTCATCTATTTTATCTGTGCTTTTAAAATATATTTTTATTTGTCACAAGAACATAATACGATCATCAATTATTATTCTGACTGTATTAAATTCGAAAATTGCATGAAATATCCAAAATAAAATTAAATACCTAAATAGCATCATTATATGCGAAATATGTTAATATCCGAACATAAATTTAAAAATATATACAATATATGAGCCGTTCAGAAGCTAATATGATTAAGTCAATTTTTTGACATTTTCATATTTCTGTAAATTGTAATCAAACAAAATTTGTTTAATTAAAATTTACAAAAAAAAGAAAATTTCCAAAATGGACTTAATCACATTAGCTTCTGAACGGCTTATATAATAAAAAAATAGAGTAGAAAAATATACAGAGTAAATAAATAAATTCTTATGTGTTGCAAAAATGACTACGGGACCTCTATACTCGAAAATAATTAGAAATATTAATATTATAACAATTAACATAACAAGATAAAAATTGAAACTCAAAATTAATATAAAAATTAATTAATGTAAAAAGCTATCTAAAAATATATATTTAAAAAAAAATCAAAAAAGTCCTATGAATAAAATCGATCAGAATTTATTTATCAGTTTATTATGTAATATTGAAATAAAATAAAATAAAAATAACCATCTTACAAATCTCAATAACGCTTTTGTACAAATAATCACATTTCACTTTAGTAAATAAATTTATAAGTTACATTGAAAAAGACATTCTTCCTTATTCGCCACTTACGTAAAAGTACGGCCCTGCTAGGAAACAATAAAACTAAATGTTAATTATCCATAAATGAAAACTGAACAACAAGTGAATCAATTCAAAAACTTGTTTAATAATATCAATTTGTAATCTTATTTTTTTTATTAATAATTCTCTGTGAAGGCTTCTTGTAAAATAATCAATAAATCTATTTATATTCAATATATTTTACTTCAAAGTAATTATGAAATATTGATCTGTATATAATTTTATACAAATTAAAGTACAATTTTAAAAATGTTATCTTGAATGTAATACATATGAAAATTGAAAATGAAATATAGGAAATAAAAACTATATGTTATTGTTGTCGAATCATTGTTTCATGTTATTTAAAATAATTTTAAATATAAATTGAAAAAGTATTAATTACTTTGACCAGTAAAATAAATAAAGAAGTATTTATATTATAAATTCCTATTTAATAATAAAAACATAGTGGTTCATTTCATTAGAATTTATATGAACAACAGGAGAGCAATTCTTTTTTTTGTAATATACATATGTTCTTTGTTTTATTGCCACGTGCAAAAATAATTTTGCTTTTAATAATGTTACAGGTGCGCATGTGAAAATTTATAGATTTTCCTGTTGAAAACAGCTGAGTTAGGCAGCTAGTGGATAAAACGATACACAGAACCGTAGCAAATGTAATTTTATTTAAAAGCAACACATTTTATAAACATAAAATAAAACATTCTTTATTAACAACATATATACAAATTATGCATACACATATATATATATATATATATATATATATATATATATATATATATATTAATATTGCTTTTTTTTAAAAAAAAACAATATTTTAAATTAAATAAATCAACATTTTATATAATAATTTTGAATTCAAAAATATGTTTACGACTTTCTTTAAAGAGAATTTACATCAATGTTTCTTCTAATTATTAACTCTTTATAAAATAACATTTGTAAATTTGTTAGATAATCTTATTTCTTTCATTATATTTTTGATTTAATTTTGTACATACTTTTTATTTGATTTAGGATTCAAGTATAACTTGACAGCCACATGTTCTAATGGAACACATAAAGTATGCACCACCATTACTATATCATAAAACTTTTAATTTATTTTATAACACAAAAACTAATCTCATTATTATAATAAATGTTTCATTTTCATAACGTTTTTGTTAAAGACAGTTTAAGTAATAAATAAATGATTTTTTTAATTAAAACGGGGCAAGTATCTTGACTAAGTAAAAAAATGATAAATCTCCATATCCTATATTTTTAATCAAATTTAAGAATTTCAAAAAAGAAAAGGATTGTTAATTATTTCATAAATATGATTTTAATTTATGTAGTATTGTTTTGCTTCATTTAGAAAAATATAAACTATATATTGATTAAAAGAATTACAAATACAAAATTTGCTTGGAAAAATAAAGTATGCGGGTTCATATATATATATATATATATATATATATATATATATATATATATATATATATATATATATATATATAATATATATTAAAAAAATAAAGAATCGTATGAATCAATTTTGCCTATCTATACCTATAATACCGCTCTGACATCACCGACATAAAACGTTTCTGTGTACAATCTACAGTACATGTCTACCTATAATTTTGCAATCATCTCATCAGAGTCGCTTCCATTGTAAAGCTCCGCCTTTGATTGTCTACGCTTACTCGAAACATAACACAATCAATACGACTCTTCTAACAAAAAAAAAAGTGTTATTTATAAATTATATACAACAATTATAAACAAATAACAATAACATACGCACGTATAAAGAAAATAATTGCCTATTGTTAACGAGACTCATATATTTTATTTCATGTTAAAGTTTGTGCCAATTTATATAGATTTATTGAACGTTAAAACACAATTAGGTTGTTTGTTTGTTGCGTATTGTTTAAATACGTAAATTGTTAATAAAAGAGTGATATTGACCTTTGAGATCTCGTGAGAATATTGCACGATGGTTTTAGTTTTTGTTGAAATTAAGATATTGTACGTTATTTTTAATAACAAATAATAAATATATACAATTATATATATATATATATATATATATATATATATATATATATATATAGATTAATTTCACAGATATAATTAATTAGTAAATAGATTGTTATATACATAAATAGTTTTACAAATGTTTTAATATATGTATATAAGTAATATAAAAATAAATAATTGTTTTATCTTAAATATTCTAATTCATAATCGAACAGTATTTAAAAATAGGAATCGTTTATTAATCTTATTTACAAATAAAAGTTCAAAAAAATAGTATTCATATACAAGTTGAATCTAAAAGTGAATAATTTAAAACAATGATTTCAAGTACTTAACATAAATTTCAATCTAAATCATTCTATTTTTATTAAATTCATAATTAAAAATGAATTGCATGTTTTAATAACAAACAAATATACAATAATCATCAATGTAATCACTTTTCGTCATATAAAACTGTCAAATAATACATAAGTGCACAGTATTGTATTTAATAATTTCTTTGATATATGTAAGCTACTTTAGAATGTTTTATACAAGATTTTAAATAACAATAACAATTGTTCGATTTAATGTGTAAAACAGATGTTGGTATAATAAAAAATCTAATTAAATCAAGTAAATAAAATAGATTTGTTCGAATAATAAAAGTGCATCATAATATATTTGTATTTAACAAATGTGCCTGTATGAAGCAAATATAAAATATTTTTACTGGATATGATAGGTGGTGATATACAAAAAATGTTTCCATTAGATGTAATCAATTGTTCATTTGTTTTTCTTGTCGACATCTTTTATTATAATAGAAAAAATATTTCCTCTTCAGAGATCAAAAAATCATTTATTGTCATTAGAATCATTAAAACGAAGAAAATGTCTGTTGGATAAAATTGTATATATATATATATATATATATATATATATATATATATATATATATATATATATATATATAAACATAGATAGTTTCTCTCACAACTCACTTCCAGTGATTCAATATCTTTCCATCCATTTACAAACATTTTGTTCATTATTAACGTGCAAAAATCTAGAATCATATTCTAAAAAATATATAGCCATAATAAAATTTCTTAAATTACTTTCGATATATTTAAACTACCATAGAGATTTCCCAAACATGTTGATATATATTTTTTAATACTATCCACGTATTGGTACCTCTTTGGAACTCATATATAAAGTTTTAAATATATATTTTAATAAGCCACAAATCCTTTAAAAACTAAAAATGTCATTTATATGTCTTTATTATTTACTTTTGATAACATAATCCAAAATAAATATATTTAAATGTATTTCACAATAACAATTTTCGGTTACATCTAATGTACATTGTATATATATATATATATATATATATATATATATATATATATATATATATATATATATATATATATATATGTATGTATATATATATATATATAACTGAAACTCATACAGAGTTATGTTTCCAATAATTTTACACATATATTTTAATATAATAACAATTTTCTTTATTTTTTTGTTTAATTTCTTGATTAAGGTTATTTTTATTATATTTGAAAATTTCAATCGTAAATTAATACTTTTACTCCAGAAAAAGTAACCATTTCTGAAAAATGAACAAAAAATACATCAAAATGAAACTCATACAACGAATTACTCTTGCTTGAAAAATGCTGTTAAGAAAGTATACTCTTCAAATATGTGTTTGGTCACTTTGGTTATTAAAAAAAAACTATTGTTAAGTCGTTTGTAATCATTTTGTAAAAAATATAAGTTGGATATTCACTTTGAGTAGACAAAGGGGACAATCATCGACGGACGAGCGAAAGCTAATTTTTTTTCATTATAAAAATGGAAAAACTCTACGGGAAATTGGGAAAATAGTTAATAAAAACCACGCTACAGTGCAATCTGTAATAAAAAGATTTAAAAATGGCCAAAATGTTGACAATAAAGTCAGAAAAGTCTCCGTAAGATTTTTAATGACCGTGACGAGCGTTGGATTCTACGAAAAATTAAAGAAAATTCGAAAATTAGCGCCCTCAAATTGACTTTAGAAGTTAAAAAGTATCTAAATAAAAAATCAAGCCCCCAAACAATTCACAATATATTAAATAAAAATGGGTTTCATGCTCGTATTGCCAGGAATTTTTTTTTCATAAATCTAGCTAATCGCACAAAA
Source organism: Neoneuromus ignobilis (assembly GCA_029203775.1). NCBI lineage: Eukaryota > Metazoa > Arthropoda > Insecta > Megaloptera > Corydalidae > Neoneuromus > Neoneuromus ignobilis. Next base: position 5,767,924 of record CP092091.1, read on the forward strand.
GGTTAAGCTTCGTTTGGAAACATATTAATAAGAGTTTTGATTATTGAAAAGATGTTTTGTGTATGGCCGAAAGCAAACATAATTTATTTGGATCCAATGGAAGAATTAATATATGGCAGAAACCAAATACAGAAATATCTGTAAAACACTTCCATCCTACAGTCAAACATGGGGGTTTATGTCTACGAGAGGGGTTGGAAATTTGATTTTATAGATGGCATTATAAATAAAAATGTTTATATTGATTTATTAAGAAAAAAATTGAAAGCCAGTGCTCAAAATCTTGGGATTTTACAAACATTTAATGTTTATCAGGACAACGACCCCAAGTACAAAGCTTATAAAGCACAGAGTTGGTTGTTATATAACTGCCCCAAAGTACTGGAAACACCACCATAATCACCTGATATAAGTGTGATTGAAAATCTATGAAATTACTTAGAAGTTGCCATTAGAACACGCATTATTATTAATAACAATGATTTAAAAAAGCGTTATTAGAAGAATGGGAAAAAATTGATTTAGCTTATTGTGAAAAATTAATTAAATCCATCCCGAATCGTTTAAAGGCTATAAAAATTAATAAAGGCTACTCTACTAAGTACTAAAATAATTCAATCCATTGTAAATTTTAATTTAATAAATAATTTGTTAGTGACATGAGTTTCATTTTGATATATTTTTTGTTCATTTTTCAGAAATGGTTACTTTTTCTGGAGTAAAAGTATTAATTTACGATTGAAATTTCCAAATATAATAAAAATAACCTTAATAAAGAAATTAAGCAAAAAAAATAAAGAAAATTATTATTATATTAAAATATATGTGTAAAATTATTGGAAACATAACTCTGTATGAGTTTCACTTTGACTCACTGTATATAATTTTAGGAAGTGCAACAATAAATCATTTTAACACGACGTTTTAAATAAAACATTATATACCATATATGATTAATTTTTACATAATGCAAGATGTACTTAAGAAGTACATTTTTTATTATTTCGACGTTATTAAATAAAGTAAATGTCAATTTATACTAATTAACAAAACAAAACTGTTGCAATATTTCTATTTTTATACGTATTAATGAATTTGATAAAAGATATACATATGAAGTAATTTTTTTAATAAACTAGTTATGGATTATATACGCGAATTTGATATCAAACTTGATAAAGAATTTTATTATGCCGGCGAAATTTTAAACGGAACCGTAATATTAGATACTGTGGAAAATTTTAAACTGCGGTGTAAGTATGAATTATATATTTCATTTTCGAATATTATTAAATGAATAACGGAATGTCCGCTTCGGTGATTTTTAAATATTTTTTTTATTTCATGCAGCAATCAGGGTAATTTTGCGAGGAAAAGCTCATGCTGAATGGAAAGTGGTTTTATCAGGTGATAAAAGGACTGTAAGTATTAATAGTTTTTATAAACTTTTCGAAAAGTTGCAAAGATTATTTACAGAAACAAATGACAGCTCATATTAAAAGTAATATAAGTAGGCATCGATTACTTACGAATAATTAATTATTATATATTTACAAAATAAATTCTTTTAGGTTAAAGATGATCAATATTTCATAGACGAACGTGATTTTATTTGGGGAGAGCCTAATATTGACACTACAGTACCTATTTTAACACGTGGTCTTCATCGATTTCCATTCAGGTAATTTTTATATATTATTATACAAAAGATTCTACACATGACGAAATATTTTTTTTAATTGATTGGTAATATTGTTTCATTATTATATTGAATATATTTTTTATTTAATTTACAGGTTTACTCTTCCAGAATCAAGTTTACCGTGTTCCTTTGAAAGTAAACCATGTTATATCAGATATTATATTAAGGTCTGTAATTAATTCTATCAAAAGTAAATATTGATATTTTATGTTTTGTGTATATGTCTTTATTAAAGATCTTACATTTAAATTTTGTTATAAACAATATTATATTATTGCTACAGACATTTTTCCTGATGTTAACAATGATGGAAAACATTAAATAAATTTAAAATTGAATTGTAGAAATCGTAACAATTGATAGTGCAACAAACAAAATAAAAATATATTGTTGATAATTGATAAAAGTTCTTATTTATTTTAAATATAGCAGAAAATTAATATCGTATTAATCATTTCAATAATACTATTTTTTGACTTCTATGTACGTGTATAACAATTATAAATGACATTTTTTAATAGGTGACCGTGGATATTCCTTACGCAAGTCCTCCTCAAGGAATGAAATATTTTACAATTATAGGGCCTCACATTGATTGCATGGATGAACAATATTTAGTAAGTACTTTTCATAAAAATATCGATATAAGTGAAAATATATAAATGACTTATTTTAGAAACCAATGGTAGGTCAGGACAAAAAATCAGAATGTTGTTTTTGTTGCAAAAAAGGTGACATAATATTGCGATGTGTGTTAGAACGTTCGGCATATGTATGTGGTGAAAGTTTGAAATTAAAAGCCACAATTGACAATCAAGGTGATGAAACAGTAAGAATAAAAGTCAAGCTTATGCAGGTATATATTTTCTTTTTTTTCACAAAAAAAGTATACTGAAATATACTAAATCTTGATTTAATCATCTATTTAGTTTTCAAGAATTGTTGCAAAATGAAAAATATATAATATATTAAATATATAAATAAATATACAAAGAGAATTAAATAAGAAAAATAATTTTTAAACTTTATTTTTGTCGTTGATATTGAAGTTTAAAACATTTAAGAGGGCATTCTAGTCCAGACGTACGAATTTTAGGTGTTTTTTCGGGCGCTATAAAAAAAAAGCCAACAAATATTTTTACTATCAATTTTTTACCAGTTATTTATTGACATTTTAAGAGTATAAAAAAGTATTATTAAAAACAAAAAATTCAAAATTGAAAAAGGTACAGGCTGGAAAAGTGGGGGTTCGAAAAAAAAGGTGTCTCCTGGTTGAGTGGTTCCAACCCTTCCGATCATTTTAAACAATTTTTTTTTTTAAATTATTGAAAAAGAAGATTGTAGTAGTATCCCCGCGTAGGGAAATTAAAATTTTTTTTCGAAAAATGGCGGCAGTGTGAAAAAACAGTCATTTTTTGCCCTATTTTTTTCAACTTTCGGAATTTTTAAAAATAGTAAAAAACAAAATTTTCAAAAAATCCTAGACGGAGACAATCACTGTTATATTGAGAAGCTCTGTACCAAATTTCAAGAAAATCGGTCCATTAGAACTTGAGATATCACATCAACCGTGTCGAAAAAAGTAGTTTCGAGAAAAACGCGTTTAAAGTTGATTCGTTCCGGCCAGACCGGATTGGTTGGCGCGTCACAAAAATAGCTATAACTCCGAAAATAATTCGAATTTCGAAAAATCCTCTTAAGGACATATTCTTAAAGGTCTAAACTTTAAAAATATGCAAAAAATCGATTTTTTCGAAATTCTAGACTAGAATACCCCCTTAAATTGCATGATATAATTTTTATTAAATAATGTTACATTTATGATTAGTTAAATGGTTTCTTTCAGTACTGTGAATTTTTTATTGATCGAGGAGTACTAGGAGTTAATAAAGATGTACAACATTTAGTTCTTGAATATCGGTAAGTGATTTACTTGAATTATATAAAATAGTATTTGTATAAATTGTTAAAACATTTTATACGTGTTTAGTATAGTTTAAAATATTTAGAAAATACTTATTCGAAAATTTCAAAAATAACATTTTTAATTTATTTTTTAAATTTATCTGCCATTAATATTTCATTAACACTGTTACTTATCTACTCAAAATAACGTTTCCAAATTATTATAGCACAAATTATTCAATATATTTTATAGAGATTTCCAATATTCCAATATCATTATCATTTGTGAAAAAAATATAAGGCCCTTGTGCGTATCTATTAGTATTCAGAACGCTCCGCCTACTGGGCGTTGGATTGTAGCCAATCTACAAGCCTTATGGCATTTTTCCCTTTTGATATTTATTTTGAAAATCATTTAAAATGAAAATATATAATCATAGAATTATATACACAACAAAGGTAGACATATTGTGTTATGCCCTAAAATCAATTGTTTCTTATTGTTTAATTACAAATATAGTTTTTTTTTATTCCTTACTTTTCATTTATATTTTACATTCGATTTTATATATATATATATATATATATATATATATATATATATATATATTAACAAAAAAATTTTTTAGTGGAGATCCAGTAAAAGCTCATTCAAGGACCAAATGGGACAGTTCTGATAGTTTAGTGATACCTACAATGCCTACTTCACTTGTAGGTATTTGTCGACTATTACAAATATATTATGTTTTAAAAGTAAGTGTATACATAGTTATAAAACAATAATTATATATATATACATATACATTAACTGTATAATATAAATTATATGTACTATATTTACCCATTTGAGTGAATATCCGGAAGGGTAAACAAAAATCTCCAAAAAGTTTAAAAAAACATAAAACTTAATAAAAACTCAAGTATATTTTACAGACTTCTAACTACCCGTTGTATATGTGTGTAAGTTTTATTGAATACACCGAATGTACAATTTTTAAAACGATATTTTTTATTTATCAATCAGTTGCAACAGTGGCTCGAGGAGCTCTATATGTTGTTGTTACAATTTCTATATTAGAACTGATGTTGTTGTTACAACATCCATTTTAGAACTGATTTTACAGAGTGTTTTAATGAACAAAGAAACCTCTGGTTCTGGTCATTAAGATATTTTGTCTACTTCAAAAATTAATAATCGGTTATGTTGCATTTTTATAGTTCTATTTACTTCTTTGTACTCACAAATTATTGTTCAATAGTCGACACGTGGTGATAATGTATGCTGTGTTTTGTGTGACTTGTTTTGAGAACGGATTATGTGTTACATATAACTTATACACACACACACACATACACACACACACACACACACACACACATATATATATATATATATATAATACGTTCTATTTATTATAGGTTAGTTTGGAATTAGAAAAAAAATCTGATATATTGCAAATGCATTTTCCAATAACGATTGCAACAGTACCTTTCAGAATACCTAATTCAAATACCTCGCCAATTATTCAATACGGTAATACCATATATATATATATATATATATATATATATATATATATATATATATATATATATATATATATATAAGTTAAAAAAATATATTTTTTATATCAAAAAATAATTTCGTTTACAGAAACGGCTTGTGGGCATGTAGAAGGAGGAAATTATATTGGTCCAGAATTTCTTTTAGGTCAAGTTTATGATGGAGTTGAATCAGCCTCGAGGTAAATCTTAATAAAGTAATAAATGAAGAATTCTAATAAAATATACATTCGTGCGCTAATTCGTTTTTTCAGAGAACAAGTTGTGTTATATCGACCTATTTACGTTACAGTCAGTAAACCATCTTCTAGTAATAGCGCAGCCCATAAAAACAAAGAAGAAAGAGATAGAGACAATTAAATCAAAACGATCTTTCCTTAAAATAATATATTCTCTTTGAACTAATTTTGTGTTGTAAAACGATAACGTAAATTTTCCCTGTGGCCTAACAATTATTAATTGCGAAGATCGTACAATGCTCAGTATTTCAATATTTAGTTTTTGAATCTCCAATATCAGTAAGTATACGTTTATAAGCATAACTGCTCGATTATTATTCAAATAAATCTGATTGATACAGGACTGTTTTCTTTTTAAATAATTTCAGGCCAAGTATTCCGATGAAAAAAGTCATTGTAAATTTTATTTAAAAACTTTATTTCGCAAAAATGCTTCACTTTTATATATTAAGTATTATTAAACCTTACTGTATATATTATAACCCAGAAGGACATTTCTAAAGGGTATAATGCTACACATCTTTCGTGGGTAACAAAAACAATCATTTTTGTACTTTAAATAAGAAAACTTCAATAACTATGCACAAAGCATCAACCGCACAGAGACATAAATTTATTTTATCTTCTTTAAAAACTCCAAATTAAACATCTAATAAATATGTTTCTGGTTTAAAAATATTACTAAAATGATTTTTCTTCAACTGAAATATTTTTTTGTTTATTTAAACAACTACATTATATTGTAGACAGTACACTGTTCTCTCTGAATCATTCATTTTGTATTTTACTACATCCATTTTCGGCATTACAATTTTCTTATAACTAAATAGTAATTTCAAAATACTTTTTGATGTCTGCATGTTTTAATAGCAGAGAAAAGGTGATTTATTTAAACAGTATATATATATATATATATATATATATATATATATATATATATATATATACATACACACACACATACAGACTTGCATCAAGGGAATCGGCCGCCCGTGTACGAAAATATTTCTACCGCCCCCATTCCCAAATTGCACTTTTTCCATGGCAGACTATTGAATGATATTTATTAACTTCAAAGGAAAGGATAATTGAAATTAAATGCATTTAATATTGAGACGCACTTAATTCCATCCTGTTCGCATGTAAAACGTGTTTGATGAAATATTTATATACTACTAAATCTAAAAATTAAAGGTAACCGAGTATTTTTCTTGGAATCTCCCTAAAGTTCGGCCGCCCGTATGTATTACATACATTGCACATATGGAAGGGTGGGCCTATATATATATATATATATATATATATATATATATATATATATATATATATATATATATATATATATATATATATATATAAAAGTGTAATTATGAGAATGAACAGTGGAATTATAAGTTAATGTAAAGATTTAATAATTGAGTTTCGAAAGTGGATATTAAACAAGAACTTTTTTAACATAACTTACTCTATTTTAATACATATTATTTGTAACACGTTCGAGTTAGTTTTTACTAATTTTACTTCCTCTTTATAAACAATGATATCAGGTAATCTAATACTCTGGTACCTGAGTGAATTATTAAACTATTTTTAATATACAATAAAGATACAATTCGTAATAACAGAGGAAATGTGTAAAGAAAACTAATGAATAATTTCAATAACAAGTGAAATTATTTTACTAAAATTATTAATTACATAATAAAACGAAATTATCTTGATATATATTTATCCAATTCGTCATTAGGCCATGAGGAGGCTTTTATAAACGAATTAAAAAATTTTTCAATTAATGTATTATTTATTTAATAATAACAAACATTAAGTTAATGTCGATGATAGTAATATTAAGAATTGATGTACTGTTTATACTTTTAAAAAATGACATAGAATCTGAACAATAACAATATTAAGTAAATCATATTAAATCTACGTCATGATAAAATGAAAATAAATAATTGCCTACATTATTTATTTAAGACATATTGTTTGTCTGTATTATTTGTTTTGTGAAATTCTATAAAATTATATATTTTTCCGTAATAATAGTATATTAAAGAAAATAACTAAAATATTTAATCTTGTTTTACAATTTCACATTGTATTAGATCATCTTGTTACTGTATTCTGTAATCCTCCAGATGTTGACAGCTGCTATTACAATTTCAAAAATTCAATTGTTTTTAGAGAACTTGTATAAAACTTAAAATTTAAATATAAATATAAAAATTCTGACAGTACTATTTCAACTACACAAAAATATGTCTAATACATATACAGTAATCTTAGTAACACTCAAAAATAATTGTCTTGAAGTATATATAAATATATATATATATATATATATATATATATATAAATATATATATATATATATATACATTGTTATTAGTATGAAATATACACCAAGTATACATAATTTAATTTCTGAGTAAATATTTCTCTTCTGCATATATTTTACACCGATTAAAATAATTTTAGACAAACGATAAACATTTGTAACTAACATTTTAGTTAAATATTTATGTAAATATAATTATGTTATAATATAATTACTTGAAAAATATCAGATTGATATTTATTCAGGCTTGTTAAAATATTTAATCTTTAAATTTATATTTAACGTTATTTAATGAATGAAAATTCTATGATTAAGATAATTTCCTTATAATTAATATTTAAATAATTAACATAGGTTAATGTTATAAGATGATTGTTTAGAATTTATATAAAAATAATTAAATATAATAGATCATTTTTTTCAGTTATTATATATATATATATATATATATATATATATATATATATATATATAAATTATATTTATTTATTTAAAACATGATATTTTTCATCCCTTTTTAAGAGGCCTAAACATCAAATAAAAAATATTATCTATTTAAATAAAATATTTAACTATTTTATAAATGATTTCTCCGAACATCAGATTTGTCAACAAAATTTTTAATAATTAATTATTGATTATTTTCATAATCAATTATCTTCAGAATGCAAGTAAATGAATTTTGTAGTGCTAAATAATTTCTAAAAATGAATATAGCACTGAAGTTAAAAAATATTTTGACTGTATTTAATCACATAATAAAAAATTATAAGTACAAATTATATAATAACATTATTAATCCATATTTTTTTTAAGAGCGAATAATTATGTTTTCCTATATTTATTCTCTGACAAAAATATAACACCCAAAAAAAATAATTTTTCTAATTTTTTAAATTATCAATTTTAATAATATAAACATTTTCAAAATTTAATTAATATCTCAAAATTTATATATATATATAATTGAATAAGATACAAAAATATAAATGTTTAGCTTTTCAATTTTATAAATATCTTTCTTATTTGTCGTCTTCTACATGTTATAACAATTAAGGGCCTCTATATTTTTTGTAATATTTAAATAGGTAATAAATTTTAAAACAATTCAGCTCTAAATTATAAATTTATTTAAAAAGAAATTTCAATAACCGATTGTTATAAAAAAGTGTGTTCAGTTGTGCCAAATATGATAAGGAAAACGATTGCATTTAAAATAACTGACTCTTGTACTTAACTATTAGGGACCACATTTGACAACAATTGTTATTTATTTTAATCTAATAAAAATGATAAACTTGTCTTTTGTATAATTACATTATACAGAAAATATTTCAGATTGTTGTAGTAAACCAAGTACAAGAGTCAAAGGACAAAAGTTTATGACATACTGGCTAATTTGTTTTCGTAAACTTCAATACTTAAAAAAAGGATATACTAAAAAAAGTATCTACGTAAATACACATGATAAATATATGTAAATGGTCTAATAGCTTATATATATATATATATATATATATATATATATATATATATATATATATATATATATATATATATATATATATATATATATATATATACACACACACGAGGGTCGTTTGATAAGTATGGTAAAAAAGTAAGAAAAACTAAATTGAAAAATTTAATTAAATTAAACAGTAAATAAATTTACCATATTTATCCAATGATCCTCGTGTATATATATATATATATATATATTTATAAATATGTCCCTCATTTTCGAGGGTTAAGCATGGGCTGACAACCTCATCTTGTAAAAAAACAACTGTCGAAAAGCTCTAATAAGAAAAAGGCTCTATTGAGCTGGAATTTGTCAGAGACTTAGAACTAGAATAGTCTGTGGAGCCGTTGATAATAATGATTATAATGATGATGACGATGATATATATATATATATATATATATATATATATATATATATATATATATATAGTTAAAATAAAATAAAAATACATCTAATAAAAAATATCTAACGATGTGTACGTTCAAACTAAATAATTAAATACAATTTTGAATTTAATCGACTTGACTTTCGTAATAAAATTTGGTTATTTTTTCTGTATTTAATAATGAATTATATATATATATATATATATATATATATATATATATATATATATATATATATATATGTATAAATTGGCACTAATTTATTATAAATATATTTGTAATAATTATTAAAAATATATTGATTTAGTTTAATCCAAACTCTTTTTCATTATTGTTTTCTTGTTAATTTAAACAATCGTAAAGGCAATAATAAATGGAAGCAATATTTATTCAAATAAAACACTCAAACATTTATAATAAATTTATGTCAATAATCATAACACGTACTGATTTTTCTGCTATTTATTTAAAAACATTATATGTAAAACTTTTATTTTAAAGCCTAAATTAGTATAGAAATTCTGGAAATGTAATAATTATTAAGTAATTGTAAAATAAGCAGTTTTTAAATAAAATCATATTTACTTGTAAGTAGATCAATTTTTTGTATGGAAATCAAATACGGTTTAAATATTTGTATTTTTTACGAATGACTTATTAAACAAATTATAATTATTTTGTACAGCGATCTGAAATTGAAAACTAAATCTAGTAATTATTTTAGTAACATTTGAAATTAATTTTTAATTAATATCTTCAAAATTTCATTAAATTTGAATTTGTAAAAAAGGAATTTTAAAAATATATACCACAAAAAGTAAATTTAGTATATTATTATATTTATGAAATTTAATCAAAATTAAAAACAATTCTTGTGTAGAATTATTTCATAAATATTTTATAAAAAATAAAAATATTTTATTTAACATAGTTTAAATTTTCTTTTTCGAAAATAAAACTTAAAATGTACGCGAGTGGCGGTGCATTAAATAGCGTTATATGAAATGTATTTTTAAATAAATTTCATTTAAACAACTACATTATACAAAAATGAAAATAACTAACAGTAATACCCTGGAAATAAATTATGACAGTATAGCGCATACGAAAACAGCTGACTGGTTTTATAACAAACCTAAAGTCTTCAAAATCCCAATAAGAACGAAACGTAGTATGTAGTTCAATTATGCATTTTATTTCTGTACATTGACAATGGCATTTCGTTAATGCCCTTAGTAAGGTGAATGTACAATAATCTCAAATGAACATCTTATGAAATGTGTATAAATCGTATTGTTTGTTTATAGTGAACTGATTTTTATAATCGTATAGTGTATAGGTACTTTAAAAATAAATTATAATTCAAATGGATCCGTGTGATGATGAAGCTTGGTTATCTAGTTGGGAACAGCAATGTGTAAATGCTATTGAGTCACAAACAAATATTGAGAAAGAGTATGAAAATGAACAAGAGGCTTGTAGGTCATTTATATTCGGTAATTTTCAAGATTCGGCAAGATCAGTAGGACATTTATATGCGGGTATGACGATTACATATTTATTTGGGCGTCTTTCAAGGTCGTCTACATTATATGTGTGTTTATATATATATATATATTTATATATATATAATAGCATGTGTTTTTATATGTATATGATTATCTATAATCTTATATTTTTATATATTTATTTCTAAAAAATATAACATATACACACACACATTATGTATATATATATATATATATATATATATATATATATATATATATATATATATACAGTAAATAAATTTATTTTACTTTTAGAAAGATTTTATATTAATTTAGCTAATTTTTTAGCTAAAAAACTGCCAGATGGAGATGAACCAGGTGCATTATGGACAGCATTTCAAATGGCAGCAGGTTCAGTAACCACTTTATATAGAGGTAATTTATTTTAAGTAAATGTAAATATATATATTTATATATATACACACACACACACATACATAACACATATTTTCATACAAGTATATACATTTAGAAACATTAATTAATTAATTAATGATTTTAAGTGTATATTGTCATAGTTTATTTTTTATCAATTAATTTAAAATCATTTATAATATTTGTAATATAGTTTCAGTACTCTTATAAAGTTAATTTAGCCTTTAAAAATATATTTTAAAGTTCATGTTAATGGGTGAAATGTTAATTCATTTTCAAATTTTGATAGTTTTTCTAACTATTAAATTAATCATATGTAAAATTTGATATAACATGCAGGAAATATTTAAAATAATGTATTCTATTATGTATAATTTTTAATTTTTTTGAATTTATTTTATTAAAGTAAACGATTGATTTTTTAAATAAACTGTATTTTAAGAAAAATCATTAATAAATTAGAATTAATATCTTTTGCGATTTACTTCGATTAAAGAATTTAAATTTGTTTTTATAGCTTCTGTAGAGGGTTTTCGCCGTTCAGGAGAAGCAGGAATGGCCTTAGGCCATGCTCGTCGCACACGTGATCTTCTCGCATGGGCACGCAAGCATCGGCGACCGGTCATCAGGCGAGATGATTTACTCGCCTATCTTTCCGGAAAACCTCCGCCGCCGACCGCTACGCGCGCTCACCGTTCTTCCCCGAGACCTCGCTCGGTTTCGCCGATACCCGAAACGGACACGCATCATAACACGACGAGCGAAGCGGATCTTGACATGTTCCGTGAAGCTTTGGCGCCGTCGAGCCGTAATCAATGCCGATCGTTTCCGAAACCGACCGGCGGCAGCTCTAACAGTGAACAGTTGTGTGCATTCATCGCTGCGGAAATAGCACGTCATCGTAAAAGACCTGCTCCTAGTTCCAGCCCTAATGACGTTAATATGGACAGTCCGACGCCGCATTATAACTCGAAACGACAGCGTTTTATGTAGTGTTGATGACAGAAAAAGTGGTGATAAAAATAAGTGATGGCAAAAATTATGTGAAAAATATTTTCCATTGCTTTTATTACAGATCAAATCACCATATTATTGTTTTGCACCACTATATATTTATATGTTCTTTATTCAAAGTACATAATTGATTTTAAATGAATTATACAAAAAATGTAAATGACATAATTTGCCTCAAAATATTTGATGATATAAAATTTATATAAAAAAGTGTACAGATACATTATTGATACTTTCATATATAAACAGGATATTCATATATACATACAATAATTTATATATATATATATATATATATATATATATATATATATATATATATATATATATATATTACACACACACACACACACACACAAACATACATATAAAATATGCCTGAATTTAAATACCAATACTCACTGTCTGCTAACATTTGTATTATATCTTTACAAAACTTAAATGTTGACTGATATTATCTATAATAATATAAAACTTTCAAATGTTTATAAATGAAATTAGTAATGCTTTTAATTCTTGTAAAATTTGAAAATTCTGTTAAAAAAATATTGAATTGTATATACACAATAGAATAAAAACAATGTTGTTTATTAATATTTTGATGGCTTAATTGAAAGGTATTTTAAATAATTATTTTTAAATTAAATCATAGACTACTGTTAATAAACACGTATGGTAATTTTTGTTACATTCATTTTACCAAAAATTACATAATATCTAAAAAATCTCAATATAATAATTACAATGTAACTTTGAAAATATTTTATGTAAAACATATATTTCTTGCATTATAAGCCATTCCAATTTTTTTTTTTTAAAAAAAAAGAGGGTCATACCCAGTATTACAAATTATATCAGGATCATATTTTTTAAAAAAAGTAATGTTTTACAATTATAAATTTTATGAACATTTATTATTCCAAAAGAGATTAAATACTTCAATTGATTTCATAATAAATATTTTTGTCTAAAGTGTCAATTTACAGTGAAATTCAACTTGATAAAATATTTAGATAGAATTGTATACTTTAATGTGGTTAAAATAAATAGTGTATCATACGTGTCAACATGCTTTAAAATTTTTAAAGATATCAATAAATCAAGTCAAATTCTATTTTGTAGTGAGAATTATAAATTGTTTATTTTGTGGTTATGTTGTCTTATTTTACTATTGATTTTACAATATCTTATTATTTTATGTATTTAAGATTATTAAATAAATTATTTATTAATTTTAAAAAATTAATATGTATCATTTTAGTAAGTTATTTTTTTAGAATTCGTTTGCTACATAAAACTAATATATTTTGAAATAAAATTACATATTGAAATAGAATATTTTTAAACTAAATTAGTATAAAAGATGTAAGGTCAATAGTGAAATAAAATTAATTATTGAGTTAATATATACATATACAAAAAAAAAATAGAATTGCATGCCATTGTTAATTATGTTTTAAGACAAATATTTAATCAAATATGAATTGTTATGTAAGTACTTATGTGTACATCTATAATACAGTCATATTTGCATGTAAAAAAATAAGTAACAACTAGAAAAAAAATAATACCTTAGTTACTATGGCTGCATTATTTTAGAATTTTTATATTTATTTGTGTATATTAATAATTTATTCTAATTTGCTGTAGATCAGTGATAAATTTTACTTACAATGGAAATATGTTTAATATATAATATCACATATGAAAATTATTGATTTATTCACATATTTATATTTGACTTTTCAAATGAGTAAATAATTTAGCTCTCTTAAAAAATAAATACTGATACTTAGTACATCATAAAATAATATATTTAAAATGATTGCTAATAAAGTATATTTTATTTTCATATCTTAAATAATATAAAACAATTTTAAATAGTTTTCAAAAGCTTATATGAATTGAGCTCAAGTAATTAAAAAGAAATTCCTTTTTGTATTTGTAGATTTTTTAAGTGTATTTATTTCATAACTTGTTATTGTTATGTAAGTGAAGAATAAAATTGTATTTATATCATAAATGAAATGAATTATTTATGTCCCGATACCAAAGATTTACCTTGAATAGTACTGAAAGCTATTATTTTATAAAAGATGTAAGTAATCATTGATCTACAGCAAAAGTAGGTTAAAATAAATTTTAAATTGAACGATAATTTTTAATTGTTTTTATCAAAGTAAAAATGGGAATAGTGCAAATATATGTATGTATGTATTTTTAATGATTGTTTTATGTACATTTGAAAGTTTTTTAAATCTTTTTTTCTTGAAATTAGTAAAATAATTCTGAGGTAAATCAATTATGTTATTTACATATATTTCATCTGTCTAATATGATATTTTCTCTGAAGGTAACAAAAATAATTTAGTAGTACATTCAGGATATCCTGTGTACATATATATATATATATATATATATATATATATATATATATATATATATATATATATATATATATATATATATATATATATATATATATATATATATATATATATATATATATATATATATATATATATATATATATATATATATATAAAATCATATACATATAATGTGTATGTATGTATTGTTGAAATTCAATTTTATAATTACTGAATTGTAGTAAAAATTATATTTTTTAATTTATTAATTAGTACATCGATACATGTTATTGGTAGTGTTGTAATTACCAAAAAAACATGATTGTGATTTGGTTCCTTAATTGTAAGTAATGATTAATTTGTATTTTATTAATATTATAAAGAATGTGATTCACTGGGATTGTTTCATATCTTTCTATGTATGTTTAAATACAAATAAAAATTAGAAGTTTGTATAATATTAGAGCATACCAATAATTATTCATAAACATAAATTTAATATGTATTTTTTTATAAACTTTGTTAACTCATGTATGATTGCATTTATGACAGTTAAATGGTTAATAATTTAATGCAGATTTTTTTTGTCAAATTATGAAATTTTCATGATTATAATTTAGTAAGATTGAGACAATGTTATGTAAATAGTTTTACATTTAGTTAATGTCCTATTTTTGTTTTTATAATAAAATGTATGCTTTTATATGAAAAAAAATATTCAAATTGAAATTGACAGCAATGTAATAATTAATAAAGTAAAAATTTTGATTGTATTTAAATTTATCAAAATTCTGTTAAATATATTTTTTTATAAAACAAATGTTTATACTTCAATTATAGACATATATTGGTTCTTTAATGTAAAATTGAACATTAAATTTAATGATTTGTAACTTAATAACCCAATTCAATTAATCTATAAAATGATTTTAATGAAAATCATCATTTTTATAAATAAGACCAGTCAAGTAAAATAAAATATATAAAAATGATCCAGTTTCTTGAATAAAACTGATATTACTTAACATGTTCATACGGACTTCATAGTTTTAATATTTTGTGGATGTAACTTTTGTACACAATGAATTTATATACAATTGTAAAAATAATTTAATAGTATGTGTACAATCTAAATGCTATTTGAAATGACATGAAATACATAATTTCATATTTTTTTGTATCATTCATTTCTAATTTTTCAAAGATTTATACCTTTGACTATGAAAATATATGCTGTATTCTTCACATTTGTTTTATTTAATGACAAACTTCTATATATTTTTTTTGTTTAATAAAAGATTAAAACCAATAACTGTTCTATTTCACATATAATTAAACGTTTTTAATATATAAATGTTTAAAATATTTCACATTCAATTAAAAAAAAGATAGTTATTAAAAATAACATTTTTAAAGGAAACTTAATTTTACTTATAGTACTAGTAAGTATTCTATTAAAACTCAAGATTATAAATAATACAATGCATAGTTTGAAATTATTCCTAACATTTTTATCTTGACATATTTTTTTTTAATGCATACAAATGTGTGTGTGTGTGTGTGCATATATACATAAATATACATAAATATATATATATATATATATATATATATATATATATATATATATATATATATATATATATATATATATATGTGATAAAGTTATATTATTTATATTCAAAAATACATACAAAATCTAATAAAACATTTTTATAATTTTATTTTACATTCTCAACTATGGGATCTTCTAATTCATCTTCAGGTCCTTCAATAGCATTCCAAAAGGCTGATACAATCTGCTTGGCACCCTGTAGTCGTTGCTCCCTTGGTAAAGATACTAAACTTTCTTTCATTACACTTAATGTTGAAAACAATTCACAAAAATCATCATGATCTTTTTCATTATTTGAATCGAGCAAAAGGTCATCTTGCAGTGTGTTTTTTGTTATTTCAGCGTTTGGCCAAATAACTGTTTGCAAAACTTCAATTATTCTGTCTACACCATATTTTTCATATACATTGTTGCTTTCATCATCATCAATAAAATCTTCATTTAAATCAATTAATTCAAACCTCTTGTCAATGCACCAATTCAACAGATCAATTTTTTGAAATTGTGCACTGGAATTTATTTCTTCATATACCAATAATTTTACTTCTACATCACAATTAGATAAGAGATCAAGTGTTCTGTCTAATATTTTCAAATTTTCAAATGATTTATCCACATACAAGATAAGTGCATAAACAGATTCTAAATATGACTTTGTTAATGATGTTAATTGATTTATTACTGCCAGTTTCACTTTTGCATTATAATATTTATTTTCTATTTGCCATTCGTAATAAATACTATATTCATCGGTATTTTTAATAAACTGAGCATTTTTTTGGATTATTCTTAACACTAATTCTTCAGAATTTGCATTAATTCCTACAAATAGAGCACGGGGTACCTGATTTACTGCCATCGGCATTTATTAAAACTAATGTTTTATGAATATGACATTTAATTAAACTAAGTTATGTAAAATAGGTAATCTAAAAATTTCAAGCAAATATTTAACAACTACTCTCTCAAAAGACAAATATTGAACTATTATGCGTTTTCTATCCTCGGTAGCATTTTTTTCATTAAAAGTATTTTAATAAAATACGATACATATTTCTTTATAATATTATTTTAATTTAAAACATTTTTTTTTTAACAAATAAACATTATTTTTACAATAACAATCTACAGTATATAAAATGCCCTTAAAATATTTTGGTAGTAGCTTTTTTTTCTGGTAGTGATATTGATAAAAGTCAAACTTCCGTTTTCATCTCTGATCTACGTGTACAGTGATTCGTGTTTGTTTGTGGGAATTTAATAAATATCCACTACTGTTTAGATATTAGTTTCATTTTCTTTTTATGTTCATTGCTAATATATTTTTCATTCTGAATATACTCAGAACAGACTTTTCAAATTTAAGTTAAAGTATTATTATTATTTTTTTTTTTTTTTTGACACGTCGGATTCTCTAAAGTTCACCGGCTTTGTTCAAAATGGCGAATCGTAGAATGGGTGGCGGTAGATCGTATAATTATTCTCATCATGTAAATCCGTGGCAAGAAGGTGCTGCACCGGGAAGTAATCAAAATTTTAATTCATCGGGTCTTTCACAGTTAGTTGATCCGACGCAAATCGCTTTAGCTATAACAAATTTACTTCGACCTCAACAAACCCAATCTGTTCCGTCTTTACTGAGTTTACCACCCATTGCTCCTGTAAGAAATTCCGGACGTCAGTATGGTTACAATAACGGAAACAATATTAATTCCTACCGTTCTAATTACTCCATGGCAAATAAGGTAAGTGGGTTGAAATGTGATAGATGAGTTGAAGATCTTAGTACCTTGTCTACCACCCTTTTATTAAATTAACGTCTTCATCCCGAAGCTTCTTTTTTACTCGAAGGTTCTAATTCATATCTTCTATTGACTATTTCGATGGTCGTTTTATAATAGATGAATGTTCGCAATTCACGTGATATGGATTTTAACAAACGCCAGAATATTTCCAATCGAAAACCCCAACAACGTAAACCCAATACGTCTGTAAATCGCACGTCTGCTAAGAATACTGTGGCCAAACCAAAAGTCAGTACAAACTCTGAAACTTCTAAAACAAAAAAAGATTCAGAAACTTCATCTAAACTAACTGCTGTTCAGTCTGACGCTGACACTAACGATGATTGTAAGCCATCCGAAGATCAAAGGTAAGGCTGCTCTTTCACTGAATAGTGTTCAATGATTTCGAAATATGCTCCGTGCAAAGTTTGTTTTTGACGTTATTTCTTTTGAATAAAACGTGTTTTGACCTATTTCCAAGTGAAAGCTTTGCTTCTTCACGGAGTAAGAAAAAATAAATATAATTTTCATCATTGTCAAATGATGATTATTCTTCAAGTGCTGAACTCAGATATGTTTAAAATTGTACTTCTGTATATTTGTTGATTTATCTTCTCTATCAGATTCATATTTATTACAAAGGTATAATTATTCTTCTCTTTTTTTGTTATTTAATTATTCTGATATAACCGTGTTTGTCAATTTTTAAAATTGTCTATTGTGGTTCTCAGTCTAATTTGCCTATTATAAATGAAGAACCTTGCAGTTGAAGAAAATTTGGTAATTTCATTTTAATGTTTAAACAATTAATTATAATTTTTATCCACAGTGAAGAACAAGAAGAGAGTAAACGCGATTGGAAAGAAGAAAAAAATAATTCTGATTTCAATGAATCTAACGAAGATGGTAATACAGAAGAATTCGGCAAAAAAACAGGTGAAGAAGGTATAAAAGAAGAAACGGAAACATCGGAAAAAAACGGTGTCGAAGACGATTCTAAAAGCAATCAGGCAAAAGATAATACTGACGATAGGTATGCTGGTATTCCTACTAGCATGTTGAGATGTTTTATTTGTCAGAAGCGCATGTGGGACGTTGAATCGTTTGAAAAACATATACGAGGCAAAGCCCATCAAGAAATGCTCGATAGTTACGAAGAGAGTTGTAAGATAAAAGCCGATATGATGCGGGAAAGTATGCGTCTCGCCGAAGAAAAGAAATGGATCGAAATGAATCGTTTGAAGAGACTTGGTAAACATGTCAGTATGAATATGGAATCACACTGTAACATGTGTGATTTGAATTTCATTGGAAAATTAAATGCTCATAGAAAGAGTCAAGGACATCAAAAATTAAAATATTTTATTCATCCTCGTTGTACTGAATGCCAAAAGGAATTTCAAACTAGAATTGAATTCGAGCATCATCGGTTATCACCTTCTCATATGAGAGTTAGATTAGAAAATTGGAACAAAAAGAAAGAGGGCAATGAAGGTATCTACTTTTTTGTAGTAAATTGTATTTAGTTCATTTAAAAATGATATATATTTATTATCTTGTCAAATATTGTAAAAATAAATATGTATAATAATTATAGATGCCATACCAATTGAAAATGAAGAACTTGATTTGGGACCTGATATGCCAGAGGATGAAGATGAAGAATGTGAGGAAGCTCTTAACAAGAATATTATATTTGATATAACAGAGGACATGAATTTAGCAGATTTGGAACATCGTTTACCACATTACTCAAAGAAGCTTCAGTTTGGTGCAAGTTTCATTGAATCTGTTACAGGCCATCAATGTAAACTTTGCAATTTATTTTTAATATCAGAAAACAGTATGAAAGCTCATTTAAGTTCTGCAAAACACTATAATGCATTTGTCGATTTCTTAATCAAGGAAAAAAATAAAGGAAAAACTGAAAAAAGGCCAATTTCATCAGAACAAACCGATGACAATGAAGGCAATTGGAAGCGTCGTAAAATAGCTTCTGAGGAAACTGACGTACCAGCAGATGACATCGTTGAAGAAAGTGCAGTTCAAGATGTCGGAAATGAAATTTATGATCCGACAAAAGCAGAAAACGATCATAGTGAATCTGAAAATGAAACGACTGAAGTCCAAAATACAAGTGAAGACAATTCCAATAAAACTGTCAAGTCTGAAGAAAACTATCCAAACATTCAGATAAAAGAGGAAGTTACAGAAAACACTAGTGAGGTCACTACAGATGAGGTTAAAAAAGAAATCACAAGTACATCTCCTCGTACAAGGGCACGCTCTTTACGAAATCCAGCTCCGCGTGGAAAAGCACGAGGAGGAAAAGCACAATAATTTTATTTCATTTCATTAAAGTAATTTCCATTTTTCTTTTATGACGCATATTTTATTAAGAAAAATAATCTTATAAGTTAGTACTTCTAAGATTTTATTAATTGATGTAGTGTTATATAAATATATGTCACAATATATTAATGGTCTCAATTATATTAGAAACATTGTAATTGTATGTTAAAAAATTGTGAAATACACAATACACATAATTATACTTTTTCATTTATAATTGCTTAAATTATTTTGTTTCTTAGGCTTGGGAACCTACATGTACTTTGAAATAAATTCAGTATGATTTATATTAATGGAATCATTTAATAAAATTAATTTATCATGTTTTGTAATTTAATAAATAGAAAATTGTTTTCGTGATCAAAAATGTTTTGATAAACTTTAAGAATTATGTACATTTGCATGTTAACCCGTATAGATTCGGTGTAATAATTGATTCAATTATTTGAAATAAATTTATAATGAAGAAAACGATAAATTAATCTGCCTGTCATGGTTATCAAATTACGTCTTAAAAAATATTCTGCGCAATTTTTTTATGGTACCTATTTATGGTTGAGAATGTGCTCTATCTGTGAATGAAAAAAATTAGTAAACAAAACAAAAATTATCGTACTTCGTTTAGACAAAAAATTGTAAATAGTGTTTTAATCAATGTATAAAATTAAATATACCCAATAGCACTGATATCTTTTTTTATGCTGGTACTATTGAAACATATTCAAGAGATAAGCAGTATATTTTTATAACTACATCAGTTGTTACGCACGAGTACAGAGGAATAGCTATAAGTAAAATTTTTATTCTTTAATAAAAACGTGTGCCACGGAAATGTCCGATTGGGATACTGTAACTGTTTTGAGAAAAAAAGCTCCAAAAGCTTCATTAATGAAGACTGAAGCAGCTGTCAATGCAGCAAGACGAAAAGGAATCGCAATTGAGACTCAACAAAAATGTATGTTTGATAAATATGTAGTATTTCAGATTATCACACAAATTAAGTAACTTTCTGTTTGTCAATAATAATCTTTCTCGGTTAATAATTTAATAATTAGGATATTTGTTATTATTGTATCTCAGAAAAAAATATTTTTTTAGATTGCTTATTGTTAATTTTAAAGTGTATATTTATTCAATCCTTTTTAAAGTAATAATATTCAAGAAAAAATTGTTATTATAAGCAAGGAATTTTTCTATTATTGAGGTATTTATTTCCTTGCTATATCAGTTTTTTATTTATCTACAAAAAATATGTTTATGATACGTGTTTATATATATATATATATACACATATACACACATATGTGTATAATCAAATAATTATATTATTTTTTAAATCAGCTTATCAACAGGTTTTTTTATAATTAAACGATTTTTTCTGTAATATATACAAAAAATAATATAATGTAGGTATATTGAAGCAATAAATAGTACTTGTGGAAAATTATTTAATATTAAAAACAAACTTATGTCCTAAAACAATTTAAGTTTATATTCGCTATATAATATGTAGGGGGAGCTGGTAGTAATAAACAGCATGTGACAACTAAAAACACAGCTAAGCTAGATCGTGAAACTGAAGAATTGAAACATGAAAAAATATCACTTGATCTTGGAAAACTGATCCAACAAGGCCGTCAAGCTAAAGGTTTGAGTCAAAAAGATTTGGCTACAGTAAGTAGTATTTGTTCATTAATATTTTTCAGATACACATATGTATTTATATATAAACTTAACATAGAGTTATACGACTAATTTGGTGTTGTGTTTAAGTTTAAACAAATATTTTATGTAATGGATTTATTAATATTAGAATTTATGGTTTATTAAACTGAATGTATTTATTTAAATATAAATCAAAAATACTTAAAAAAAATGTACTTTAAATTATCAAAATTAAAATAGATCATAAGATATATATATATATATATATATATACAAATAATTGGTATTATTTAAATATATTTTGTTCATTGTCTACTTTCAGTATCATTAACAAATGTCGGTGAAAAGTATTTAAATTAGTGTGTTTGTGTATATATATAAAAATAAAAACATACATACATTCACACACACTTATATTTGTTACAAAACTTATTAATAAGTGGCTTTATTAATTGTAATTACTTATTATAAAACTTTTTTTTTTTGTCTTACTGAATGTGCAATTTATTATAAATGAAAGTAATTTCAATGATAAAAATTCAATTGAAATGTATTATTTTTACACAGAAAATAAATGAGAAGCCTCAAGTCATTACTGATTATGAAGCAGGAAGGGGTATTCCTAATAACATGGTTATCGGAAAAATCGAGAAAATAATTGGACTCAAATTAAGAGGAAAGGATCGTGGCCAACCATTGGTGCCCCCCGGAGCGAAAAAATAGGAATCTCCGAGGGGCAGTTATTATTTTGGAAAAAGAAAAATGTGGGTAATTTAAGGTATTTGTTATAAACACATTACATTCAAATTTGTATTTATTTCATAATGTTTTCTTATATTTGATTTACAAAGAAAGGTTTAAAACTTGTAATCGATTTTAATAATAAAAAAACTCAAATAAAAACTGTATTAATCTTGACGTAATGGAAATGCAAGTTCCTCCATCGGTGAATCTCTGCTTATTATTTTTATAATAACTCTATCACCAGTATAGATATCACGTTCAGCAGCTGATATAAACGTATCTTTCAAAATAGCTAGTGCTTTACTTTTAGATAAAGGACTTGGAGTAACATTTTGCATGTTCTTCAAACCTATTTGATTATCTAGTAGAGGTTGGATCAATGCTCCTGATGAACCACCAGCTCTGTAAGTCGCTTTTTCACAATGACCAATAGGATCATAGCTGTACACACATCCTTTTCCTTCATTATCTAAACCAGCTAATATATTCGATACATAATAAGGAAAGAATCTTTTATAATATAAAATTGTTGATAGCATTTGAGCAATAGCCGGTGTAGACATAGGCTTATTATGATCGTGTTCATACATCTGTGTACGAGCTGCTAATATGCGAGTTAATGTTAGAGCATCGCCCCAACAACCAGCACATCCGAGTACAGTTTTTTCCGAAAGATAAAAAAGTTTATCTTGATCACGTGTATAAATTGAAAATCCAGAACTTAATCTAGTATCTGCACCAATTACTACATAATCTTCACCACCGATTGCAACAATAGTTCTGTAAAGTATTTTTCATTTAGTTCAATACTTAACAAAATTTAAATTATAAACATTTTAAAAGGATTACAATTATAAATACATTTAAATTATAAATACATTATAAGTCATGCATTAAAAATTACAAAAATTGTTTAATAACCAAAAATATTGATAAACGAAAAAAAATTACCCTCCATTATCTGTGTAAGGATTGAAATATGCTTGTTTTCCTCCAGGAATTTTATAATCTGCAACAATATCTTGTGCTGATAATAATTCAGTCATTTTCGTTTAAATTAAATGACAATGACTTGTACTTTGAAAATGCAAGTTGCTACACAAGTTAAGGTAGCAACAAATTCGCTATTCCTAAATAGTGTTTTTAAATTTATCGCAAGTTAAAATTTCACTACATATTATTAAAGAATACTTCAATAAAAGTTTGTCCTAGTAAATTATTTAAATTTGTGTATTTTCTAAAGTAAATAAGAAATACAAGTATCTTATTGTATTATAATGTAAGTGTGCATGTGTGTGTGTGTATTTATATATATGTGTATATATATATATATATATATATATATATATATATATATATATATATATCTATATATATATGTATGTATATATACACATATATATGTGTATGTATGAATGTATACAAATTATTATTTTAGATTTATAAACATGAGTGCTGCTGAAGAGTTAGACATGGAAGTTGAAATTCCAATGTCTGTTAATGAATCAACAAGTCAAGAATCAAAAAGTGTAATGGCATCTTCCGGCCTAACTGGATCAGTTACAGTATCCTTACATCCTTTAGTTGTAATGAATGTGTCTGAACATTGGACTAGACTTAGAGCTCAGAAAGGATCTATACAAAGAGTAATAGGAGCCTTAATAGGAAAACAGAAGGGTCGGAACATAGAAATAATGAATTCATTTGAATTACTGTTTAGTATCATCGGAGGAGATGTAATAATCGATCGAGATTATTACAATACTAAAGAGGAACAGTTCAAACAAGTTTTCAGTGACATGGATTTTTTGGGATGGTATACAACCGGTGATATACCTAATGATTGTGATATCAAAATACATAAACAGATCTGTGAAATAAACGAATGTCCTATTTTAATGAAATTAAATCCATTATCTCGGAACGGAGATCAATTACCTGTAATGCTGTATGAATCTGTGATCGATTTAGTCGGCGGAGAGGCCACTATGTTATTTATATCATTATCCTACACGCTCGCTACAGAAGAAGCCGAGCGTATCGGTGTAGATCATGTTGCGAGAATGTCATCGAACGATGCAGGAGAAAGTTCGCTCGTTGCAGAGCATTTAACCGCACAACACAGTGCTATAAAAATGTTGCATTCACGTGTAAAACTTGTTTTGGCATATATGCAGGCAGTGGCATCAGGAGAATTGAAATCAAATCATGAAGTACTGCGTGAAGCATATGCATTAAGTCATAGATTACCTGTAGTTCAAAGTGAAAGATTCAGGCAAGATTTTTATAATCAATGTAATGATGTTGGTCTAATGACTTATTTAGGAACAATTACTAAAGGTTGTAATGATATTAATCAATTTGTAAATAAGTTTAATATTTTGTATGATCGGCAAGGTATGGGTCGTAGGATGAGAGGATTATTTTTCTAATAAAAAGAAAAATTTTTATAATATGTAATAGATGTATTTGTTTCATAAATTATTTTAAATATAAATACAATCAAGAAATAAGTTATGAATATTGTCATTTAATGTATAATTAATATTTCCTAAAACAAATGCCTTATGTATGCACATGAATATACATACACACACACATATATCACACACATGTTATTATGATAGAGAATTTTACAATTTAATAGGCAAAGCAATTGTTTAACAATAAAAACAGATTTTGTATTTGTTATTTATTTTGAATTTTTTTAAAAAAAAAAATATTTCGATTAATAAATTTTATTTTTTATAATATTTATATTTTGCAAATTATAGATTTTTGATTATAAGTTTATTTTTAACTATTAATATTAGATTACCTAATATTTAACAAATTATTATAATAAAATCAAACTATTATAGATTTCATAAAAAGATTGTGAATTCTCTTTCCTTTTTTCCTAAATTGTTCATATTATAATTTGACTTTATAAGTGAATATACATACACTCACAATTAGCTATTAGCAATCATACATTTTACGTTGTCTTTTGTTCAAGTTTTAATATATTTACAAAATAAATATATAAATAAAAATTACCTAAGAAAAAAATAAATTTTTAAAGATTCCTTTTTAAAATGAATTGAATAAAATTAAATAAAAATAATTGATAGATATTTATTAAAAAATTATAACTACTCAATTTCATTTAAATAAATTTACACTCCAACACCACAAGATATTAAAAAGTTTTCAATAAATATTTATCGTCACTTTCTTTTGTATAAGCTGATACGCATTTCAATAGCAATGCCATCATCAAAGAAACTTAATCTTTTTAAGAACATAATATTTTCTAATAAATTATAAATGAAATTTTTATATCGTTTGAAAAATAAAATTCAAAATTTATTTTTTACACTTCTATAAATAAAAGCAATATTTGAAAATTACAATATGAGCTAAATAATAATTTATAATCAAACAGAAAAAATATTTTTTATTATTTATTTACAAAATTAACAATATATTAAAATATGATCAATTTACATTTTAAATTGGCTGACAAAACATTTTAAACTATATTTTTTATTTGATTTATATATTTCACAGCCACGAAAGCATTTTTGCAATTTTATATATATATATATATATGAGTGTGTGTGTGTGTGTGTGGGTATCTCTTTCTTAGTACCTCTTTATCTATCTTTTCTGTACTGCAGTTAAAAAGCACGTCGTTCAAAGTAAGGTTGAGAAATTTTAACTCGGTTGAAATGGCAGATAATCAGAATTTAAATATGAGTGAACCTCCACAAAAAACCGCTAAACAGTTGGAAAAAGAAGCTAAAAAGCAAGCAAAGTTAGATAAATTGAAACAAAAGTTAGATAAACAGAGCAACTTAGTTCCTAAAGAAAAAACTGAGGTATAATAATCATAGCACCATATGTTTATTCTTAATTAAAGCTTTTTTTAACAGAAAAAAGATAAAAAAAGAGAAGTTAAAGAAAGTGCCGACTACACTATACATACAGCAGATGGAGATAAAAAAGACACCGCTTGTCCAATGCCAGTTGCTTATAGTCCAAAATATGTTGAGGCAGCTTGGTACAGTTGGTGGGAAAAAGAAGGATTTTTTAAACCCGAATATAGGGTAAATATTAAATAGTAATATAATATTTATATGACTGTTGCAAATAAACGTTTTCGATTTGATTATAATTTTTTAATATATTTTTCAGCGAAAAACAATATTAAATGAAGAAAAATGTTTTGTAATGGTTATTCCTCCACCCAATGTAACAGGGTCACTACACTTGGGCCATGCCTTAACAAATGCTGTAGAAGATGCGATCACACGGTGGCATCGGATGAAAGGACATATGACGTTATGGAATCCTGGATGTGATCATGCAGGTATTGCCACACAAGTTGTAGTAGAAAAAAAAATTTGGAGAGAGGAGAAAAAAACACGACATGAAATAGGTAGAGAAAAGTTTATAGAAAAAGTATGGAATTGGAAAAATGAGTAAGTATGTTACTGTTTAATATGTGATATTACATCATTTTTGATTAATTTTTTACATTTGTAAAAGCATATATATTAAATATAGTAATATGTTTTTTTTTTTACAGGAAAGGCAATCAGATTTATTATCAACTGAAAAAATTGGGTTCATCTTTCGATTGGGATCGTGCATGTTTTACAATGGATCCAAAAATGTGCCGAGCAGTCACTGAAGCGTTTATTCGTTTACACGATGATGGAAGTATTTATCGTAATAACAGATTAGTTAATTGGTCATGTACGTTAAAATCTGCTATATCTGATATCGAAGTAGATAAAGTAGAATTATCAGGCCGTACATTTCTAAATGTTCCTGGATATGATGAGAAAGTTGAATTTGGAGTTCTTGTTTCTTTTGCATATAAAGTCTGTGATAGCAATGAAGAAATTGTTGTTGCCACAACACGTGTTGAAACTATGTTAGGTGATACTGCTGTTGCTGTACATCCAGAAGATGAGCGTTACAAACACTTGCATGGAAAATTTGTTATACATCCGTTCTGTGATCGAAAAATACCAGTTATATGTGATGAATTTGTAGAACGTGAATTTGGTACAGGTGCAGTAAAAATCACACCAGCTCATGATCCAAATGATTATGAAGTCGGTATTAGACACAATCTTCCATTTATTACTATTTTTACTGATGATGGATATATTCAAGGGGATTATGGAGATTTCACTGTAAGTAAATTAAACTTTCGATTATTATTTTAAATGTAAAATATTTTTTGATGTATTGAAAGATTGTATTTATTTTAAAATAGGGAATGAAGCGTTTTGCATGCCGTAAACATTTACTTCAAGCTCTTAAAGATAAAAATTTATATAGAGATGTGAAGAATAATCCAATGGTTGTTCCAATTTGTACTCGTTCTAAAGATATAATTGAACCATTAATTAAACCACAATGGTATTTAAAATGTGATGATATGGCAAAAAATGCTATAGAAGCAGTGAAATCTGGTGAATTAAAAATTATACCAGAAATATATGTAAAAACATGGTTTCACTGGATGGAAGGTATAAGA
Organism: Neoneuromus ignobilis; assembly: GCA_029203775.1. NCBI lineage: Eukaryota > Metazoa > Arthropoda > Insecta > Megaloptera > Corydalidae > Neoneuromus > Neoneuromus ignobilis. Next base: position 5,796,592 of record CP092091.1, read on the forward strand.
GATTGGTGTATATCCAGACAGTTATGGTGGGGACATAGAATTCCTGCCTACTTTGTCACTGTTAATGATACTTCATTTTCTAATGAAAAAGTTAGTTATCAATAACAATTATTTTAACTATAATATACTTTTATGTTCTATTTTTTTTTAAAAAAAAAACATGTAGAAATAGTATAATTATTGATTAATGAAAATTATATATATGAGGGTCGTTTGATAAGTATAGTAAAAAAGTAAGAAAAACTAAATTGAAAAATTTAATTAAATTAAACAAATAAATTGACTATACTTATCAAATGACCCTCATATGTATATGTATATATATATATATATATATATAATATTTATTTATTTATTTATTTTAGTTAATTGAAAGTGACTACTGGGTGTCAGGAAGAACTGAACAAGAAGCAAGAGAAAAGGCAGCAAAAAAATTCAATGTTAATGTTTCAGCAATTGATTTAAAACAGGATGAGGATGTTTTGGATACATGGTTTTCATCTGGTCTTTTCCCATTTTCAATTTTTGGTTGGCCTGATGAAACTGATGATTTAAAAGCATTTTATCCTGGACAGTTGCTTGAAACGGGTCATGATATTTTATTTTTCTGGGTTGCTAGAATGGTGTTTTTTGGACAGAAATTGTTAGGAAAACTTCCTTTCAAAGAAGTATTTTTGCATCCAATGGTAAGAGATGCCCATGGTAGAAAAATGAGTAAATCACTTGGTAATGTTATTGATCCAATGGATGTTATCTATGGCATTAGTCTTGAAAGCCTTCATAATCAATTAAACAATAGTAATCTTGATCCGAAAGAAATAAACAAAGCAATTCAAGGACAAAAGCAAGATTATCCAGATGGTATTCCTGAATGTGGAACTGATGCTCTTCGTTTTGCTTTGTGTGCTATGACACAAGGACGTGACATAAATTTGGATATATTAAGAGTGCAAGGGTACAGATTTTTCTGTAATAAAATATGGAATGCTTCCAGATTTGCATTAATGTATTTAGCTGATAATTTTCAATATAAAATGTCAGAAAATAAATTTTATGGGAATGAAAGTGCTATGGATTTATGGATGTTGAGCAGATTATCTTATGCTGTTGAAATGTGCAATATAGGATTTGAAAGATATGATTTTAGTACTATAACTACAGTATGTTATAATTTATGGCTTTATGATCTTTGTGATGTATATTTGGTGAGTGAAATTCACATAAAACATAATAAATGTAAGTTTATATTTGTTATTGCAACATAACATTTTTTTAGGAATATTTAAAACCCGTCTTTCAAAATAAAGATGATGACGCCATCTTTACAGCGAAAAACATTCTCTTCAAGTGCTTAGAAACAGGCCTTCGTTTATTATCACCTTTTATGCCCTTTTTAACCGAGGAACTATTTCAAAGACTGCCACGATTAGATGCAGATGTAGTTCCGAGCGTTTGTGTAGCCCGATATCCTGAAATTAGTGAGTACGACTACAGATCTGAAGAAATCGAGGGTGATTTTGATTTTATACAAAAAATTATTCACGTTATTCGTTCTACTCGAGCCGATTATACTTTACCGAATAAAACCAAAACTGACGGTATGTTTTTGTTGATTTCGATCTATCGTTATACATTTATTCAAAGGAATAGTATGTTTTTTAATTAATTATATTTATTTATTATTTTTTTTAGTATATTTACAATGTTCAGATAACATTACTACATCTTTGGTGAAAAAATACGAGTCTGCACTATCAACATTGTCATATTCTATAATTTTTATAAACAAAACTGCACCAGAAGGATGTGCTCTTATTACTGTATCTGATAAATGCATTGTTAATTTATTACTTAAGGGTTTAATAGATCCTCTTAAAGAACTTGAAAAACTTCAGAAGAAACAAGAACTATTAAATTATACTAAAAATAAACTAAATCAATCAATGTTATCTGCGGATTACTTAAGTAAAGTTCCAATTGAAGTCAGAACAATGAATGATGAAAAGTTTTCACAGACTACCAAAGAAATAACAAGATTAGAAACAGCTATAGAATCTTTAAAATTAATGCTTTAACATAAGCATACTACACAGAATTTTACATATACATGTATGTTACACTGTGTATTTTTTCATATTTATTTATATATATATATATATTTTAGATTTTATGTTTCATATTTAACAATATTAATTTTTTTTATTACAGTAATTAATAAATAATTTTTTACAATTGAATATTCCTTTTAAAAATGTGAAATCTTATATATAAATATATAAGATTTTATGTTTTTAAAGGTACACACACATACACAAGTCTGGAAACCGTTTTAACACTTCTAATTCTTTCATCTAAAGATCATTATAATAAATGTATTAAAAATTAATTCAAGAACTTAATTAAAAATAAATGTAAAATTTTATTTCAGTTAACATGTACTATTTTCTTGTAATTAAAAGCACAATATACATTCTGTTATAACATATAGTGTTGTTTTTCTTTTTTTCTGAAAAAAATAGACTAATATTTATGAATTGGTAACAAAATATTTTATAAACTAAAAATTTAAAGTATGTACAATATGTATATATAAATTAACTACATTGATAAAATATAATTTTTACTTGACATTTGAGTTATTTGTTGTGAATAATAGCCTGATAACTGAACAAATCGATATTAAATTTATTTTAAAATAAATAGTAATATTATTATTTATTAAATTATTTCACATTACTATATTTACAAAAAAATATAACTCATTTCTTAAAAAATACTTAGTTAACCTTCATTTAATTAGTATATTGAATTAAAAATAATGAATCATTTTTTAAAATATTCAAAAAAATGTTTGGTAAGTTAATAAATATAAATAAATAATTCTTTTTATTAATAGTAGTCAATGAATTATTTTATATGCCATTTTATTTTCATAGGAAGAAATTGTTACTTCTAATACAGTTCATGTTGTTATTGGAAATGAATCTTGTGATTTAGATTCCGCTATATCATCATTAGTTTATGGCTACTTATTATACGAAGAAAATATAAAGTCGAAAAGATTAGAAAAAAAAGAAAATGTTTTATCAGTTTTAAATGTTACTAAAGACGACTTTCTAATTAAAACAGAAGTAACATATTTTTTATCAAAAAATAATATATCTTTTGAAGATTTAATATTCAAGTAATGTTAATTAAATATTTAATCAAAAATAGAATTTATATTTGTTTTCCATATTTACAGAGATGAAATAGATTTACATAGTTTGCAAGAACAAGGAAAATTAAAATTGTATCTTGTGGATCACCATGTACTTGCTTTTGATATGCTAGATTTGAAATCATCAGTAGTTGAGGTGTTGGATCATCGGCCACAAGATCTTAAATGGACTTGGATGCAAATTAATTGTACGATAGAATTAGTCGGATGTTGTTGTACATTGATTACTCGAGAAATTTTGAAACGAAATCCAAATATACTCTCTCAGGATGTAGGAAAATTATTACATGGTATTATTAATGTACAATTTTTTTAAAAAAATAAAAAGTAATGTATTTCTTTTTATAGGTACAATTGTTTTAGATACTGTAAATTTTTCAACATCAGCAGCACGTGCAAAACAATTAGATGTTGAAATGGTTGAAATTCTTGAAAAAAAATGTGAGATTAATGTAAACAGAGATATATTATTCAATGAACTTTTAGCTGCTAGATCTGATATATCATCTTTGACTTCTTTACAATTATTATTCCGTGATTTAAAAGTTGTAGGAAATATTACATTACCTGGTTTACCTATCCTTATTAAAGATTTTATACAAAGAGAAGATGCAGTTGAATCATTAAATAAATTTATAGAAATTAAAAAAACACCATTTGTTGTTCTTATGGGATTAATTGTACATGATTGTGAAGTAATAAGGGATTTAGCAGTATATAAAAATAATGATTGTCAATTAGCTGACTTATGTGTTAATGAATTATTAGAAACAGCCACACCATCATTAGATTTAGAAGTTAGATCGAGTAATATTCAAGGATTGAAGTTATTTTCACAAAAAAATATAAAAATGACTCGTAAACAAATTATACCAATCATTCAAAAATGTATTGAAAAATACTGTTGTTCATGTATGTGCTGTAAAGATATTTAATATTAATTTCATATATAATTTATTTGTAAATAAATGAAGCTAAAAATAAAATTCAATATATATATACAAAAGTAGTTTTTTCAATCTATTTTCCATATTTTATATGATTTTAAAAAATATGTTGTAATCATTAGTATTGATATATGTTTCAAAGCTAAGTTAAAAATCAATTTTAATTTTTGTAATAAAATAATCATTTTTAAAATAGGTAATAAAAATTGATTGAAGTAATAACTATTTCATTGAAATATATTTTCTTATTTTATAAAAATCCAATGTACTGAAAAGTAATTCAAATTTCATTCTAGTTGTTTTGTTAAGAATAAATTTTAATTTTTTTAAAAGTTAATATATTATATTTCGTAAACAAAACAGAACTTTATTTTCAACAATTTTTTGTTTAATAAATCCAGGCAATCAAAAAATACAGAATGTACTTTCTTTTGTAAGATCACTTTTTTGTGTATATTAATGTTGGTTAGTGGTAAATCCTTTTTTAAATTTTATTTATTATATTTTTTAAAAATATATATATTGAACATAAATACTAATAGCCCGCCTTTTTAAAAATAATATTTTAATTATTTCAAAACAAATTGATTAGCAGATTTACAATGCAGCCAATATCAAACGTGTATCGTGTGTCATACTTCTGACAGTTTATCATGTTTGCTCGTTAGGTGTGGCGAAGATTTTATTAAATAACACACACCATATATATATATATATATACACATATATATATATATATACACATATATATGTGTATGTACAGTCATAGAGACAGATATCGTTGAATGTTTTTTTTTTTTTGATAAATTTTTCAGTGTAAAGAAATTGTTAATAATTATTGAAATGGCCGGACGTTTACCTGCATGTGTTATTGACGTTGGAACAGGGTAGGTGTAAATGTAATTTTTTAGGTGTTACGTTTAAATTTTAAAAAAATATAATAATATCAGATACACGAAATTGGGATTTGCTGCCAATAAAGAACCACAGTTTATTATACCATCAGCCATAGCAATAAAAGAATCGGCTAAAGTTGGTGATCAGTCTAGTCGACGTTTAACAAAAGGTGTCGAAGATTTGGATTTTTTCATTGGTGACGAAGCATTTGATGCTACAGGTTATGCAGTTAAGGTATATTAGTTTTAATGTACAATAATGTAATTTTATATTTTCTGTGATTCTGTATATTCAATGAAATTACACAAAATATTATGTGTTTTTCAATTCATATATAATATATTTTAATTTAATTAGTATCCAGTACGTCATGGACTTGTGGAAGATTGGGATTTAATGGAAAGATTTTTGGAACAATGTATATTTAAATATTTAAGAGCAGAACCAGAAGATCATTATTTTCTCTTGACTGAACCTCCTTTAAACACTCCAGAAAATAGAGAATATACAGCAGAAATAATGTTTGAGTCTTTTAATGTACCTGGTCTTTACATAGCTGTTCAAGCTGTATTAGCCTTAGCTGCAAGTTGGGCTTCTCGAGTGATCAATGAACGAACATTGACAGGCATTGTTGTTGATAGCGGAGATGGAGTAACTCATGTTATACCTGTGGTATGATATGTATATTTATATTATTGTTATATATTTATTGTGTATATGTTAATTTAATAACTATTAATGTAAAATAAAGTACATATATATATATATATATTATAATTTTTTGTCATATTAGGCAGAAGGATATGTAATTGGTAGTTGTATCAAACACATTCCAATTGCTGGACGAAATATAACATATTTCATTCAGTCATTGCTTCGTGAAAGAGAGATTGTAATTCCACCAGAGCAGTCATTAGAAACAGCAAAAGCAATTAAAGAGAGATATAGCTATATATGCCCAGATATAGCTAAAGAATTTGCAAAGTATGATTCAGATCCTTCAAAGTGGATGAAAAAATATGAAGGAATAAATTCTATTACAAAACAACCATTTCCTGTTGATGTTGGATATGAAAGATTTCTTGGTCCAGAGATATTCTTTCATCCTGAATTTTCTAATCCAGATTTTACAACACCATTGTCTGAAATTGTTGACACTGTAATTCAGAATTGCCCTATTGATGTTAGAAGACCACTTTATAACAATATAGTACTTTCTGGAGGCTCTACAATGTTTAGAGATTTTGGTCGTAGATTACAAAGAGATATCAAACGTACAGTAGATGCTAGATTAAGACTTAGTGAAAATCTGAGCGGAGGGAGAATCAAGGTATTTAATTGTGAAATTTTAAAATTACAACTTAAAATTATATTTGAATACTTTTCTGTAGCCAAAACCAATCGATGTACAAGTCATTTCGCATCACATGCAACGATATGCTGTGTGGTTTGGAGGAAGTATGTTGGCTTCAACAGTAAGTTTAACTTAAATATTATTATATTCATATATTGTACTTCTGTTGCAAATTACATCATTTTATTATAGCCGGAATTTTACCAAGTTTGCCATACAAAAGCAGCATATGAAGAATATGGGCCAAGTATATGCAGACATAATCCAGTTTTTGGTACTATGACATAAATAGCTTCATTAAAGCTAAATTTTGTATTACCATATTGTATTTTTTTTTATATACATACATTCATTTAATTCAAAACAAAATTATTTTTTCTGGACATTAAAAACATAAATTTATTTTTCCTTAGATAATCATGTATTATAAATGTTTTCAAATAATGAATTGTTGAATTAGAAATATTTTTTTCTTTTATGAAATAATTTTTGTTTCAAAAATATATTTTAACTGATTTATGTACATTTTAGTTACATATTTTTTAGATAATATTAAAAAAATAGATTCTTATAAGTGAACTGTATATTTGATTCAAAATAATATTATAGAAATATTTATACAAAATTTTATGTTACATCCTTAAAAATTGCTCGACTTAATATTATTCTTATAAAATATGCAAAATGATATTTGGAAATATTTTTTTAATATCAGGTTAAATAAATTTAACAATCATACTTGATAAAATATTTTTCCACACATTAATAATATTTATACAAAAACCTTTAAAACAAAACACAACAAATTAGATAGACAATAATGTACATGCATGCTTATTGAGTATATATATGTGAACATTTTTCCATACATGCTAAATATAATTTTAGTGAAATGGTGCAGGTGTTGGAACACTCATAAGAGGAGAATCTAACTGTTCCATTTCTATTAACTCTGTTACTGGTTCATTTTGATTGCCAATTTTTTCTACTAAACTTTCATATAATTTATGTACAACTTCTGAATGTTGTGCTGTAGGTTGTAGGACTTTTACTAATGTCTGTAATCTATTGGCAGATACTTTTGAATGAATATACCATAATAGTTTTAACATATGTCTTATCACATTATCTTTATTTAGACCTGCATATAAGAATTCATCAAAAATTCCAGTACAAAAATCTTCTGTTGAAAATTCATCTTGCATATGTATTAGTAATGAAACTAAAGAATGTAAAAATGGATCTTCGTAAGCTCTATCATCTGCACAATTTGTTAATATTGTCATCACTCTCAACAAGCCTACCCTATCTTTATGCCTTGTTGCATGAAGAGTATAGTACATCATTAAAATACTTGCTACAGCACTTTCTTGAATATACGCTTCACATGCATCAGGAGGTGAGCCAGAATGTTCAATTACTGTAATAGCAGACTCTCTTTCATCTGGTGGAAGTTTAGCATGCAAATTTCGAACTTGATCATCAACCATTAATGACATTAAAGCAGGCAAGAATTTAGTAACTATTTGACTATCTAATTTTGGTTCCTTGAAATCTTGTGAATCGATCATAACCCAAGCACTTAATCCGAGAGCTAACATTCGTAACAGGAGAATAAGTATTGTATTATCCTAGATAAATGATTTATTATGAGTATATATAAAAAATTTTAAAAATAATTTAAAATGTAATTACCCGTGGTAAGCTTTCATTGTGTATTAAATGCTGAAGTATTTTTATTGCTGATGTGGCTAAGAAATTAATAGCATATGGATCACAAAGTGTCATAGATAAATCTCCTAGTACTTGTTCTTGACCACGCTTTACACTATCTAAAAATCCTTGTAATTCACGAGATCTCTTTATATCAACATTTTTTTCTCTAATACATGCATCTAAACACCAAGTAAATTTATGACAAGGATCAACAGAAATAATATCTTGTATTTCTAAATCATGTAAAGCCATTAATAATTCTGCTCTTAGAGTACAATAATGAATATTTCTTGTACGTAAAAATAATGTACGAAGAAACTGCAGCACCATATCATATAATTTTACACTAGTGCCGATCATATGAGCCAATTTTTGAACGACTTCTCCTTGTCTACGAATCTGCAACAAATTTTAATTAAATTTTGTTTTAAACATGCCTCTACGAGCAGTCCATACTTTTGGAGACGGTGTAAAAAATAAATTGGTAAGATTTTGATGATCAAATAACGTGTTATCCTTTTCTCGAATATATTGACTTAATAGAGGTGACACTTCATCACCGAATAAAGCTTGATTATCTCGCCAAATTTGTCTTTTAACTTCAGTATCGGTGTCATTATATAATTCTCTATCACGAACCAATACTTTTAAATACTTATCATCTATCTGAGATGTGTTCCGAAGTATACACATTACAACAGGTCGTAACGCTTTTACTCTCACAAAAGGAAAACTTTTAGAAAGAAGATCTTTCAATTTACGTTCTCGTTCACGGATTTCTTTTTGTCCTATATCATTTATATGAGAAATCAACTTATCTCGTAATTCCTATAAAAAGTTATTCTTAATATTTTATATATAAATATATATATATACACATACATACACACTCACACAAATACCTACTTCTAAAACTGATGTATGAAAGTCAAGACGTCTAACTCCATGTAAATCCAAAAGAGGTAACATTGGTCGTAAAGATGGTAACAATATACCATTTTCTAACTAAAACAAACAATTAAAAGAAATATGTTTTTTCAACAACGATAAAAATCTACCTGAAATTCTTCAATTGCTTTTAAGGGATCTGTACAGCTTGTCAATTTATCACGCAAATACCTTTGGCCAGGTACTCCAGCATCTTCTAAAGTAGATTCTACTAACTTTGTATTGCTCATTGTTATTTATTCTAATTAAATGAAAAATTCTGCTCAACAGAATAATTGTTAGTGCCTTAAGTAAATTACATTAAAACTAAAATGATCAGACAACCATTTAAAATATACGTATATTTTTTTAATCTGAACTATTTTTCATTTAATATTCTTTTTATATTAAGAAATAAAATTAAAAATATGTATTTTTAATATCTGTAAAGGTTATTTCTCATACAAATATTTATATTAATATAAAAACATTGTATATCGCGCGCGCGCACACATTCAATAAATCTTTAGGTGTGTTTGTGTGGAAAGAAATTGCACACTTGTGTACTTATGTGTATGAATTTTGTATGTACACATATATTTCTAGTGTATGTTGAGTATGAATTTATGCTATATGGCATGTGTGTGTGCGTGTATATATATATATATATATATAAATTTGTACATAAAATATGTATTATATATATATATAAATTGTATTTGATGCATGCGTGTACATATTCACACACACATATATATTTTTCTTAACGTTTATATTTTAAATGTTTTGACAGCATTTATATTTTAAATTTTTAAAAAGGGATTGGTATATTGTTACAAATATTTATATGTTAATAAGTCATAAGAAAAAAATAACAGTATTAATCTAGTATTAAACAATTTTGTACTGAAGATAACTTCTACATTAAAATTAGTAACAATATTTCAGCTATGAAAATAATTATCAATCATAAACTGACCAATTAGTGCACATAGGTGAATATATATATATATATATATATATAGAGAGAGAGAGAGAGAGAGAGATGTGTGTGTGTGTATATGCTCGCGCGTGCGTATGTGTGTGATATATATATATATATATATATATATAAAATAATGTGCGCCTGTATGTATGTATATATAATTGAATCCGAGTCTCAATTTCCGAATGGGATTGTTTGTCTACACGATCCAGTTCTTTAGTCCGATCAACTGAAACGATTTGAACGTATAAAAGTATACTTATTTGTATATGAAAAGTATCATGTCAATTTACTATGATATAGTTATGGATGTTAATCTGCTGGCTCTGTAGTTTAAATAAGAGAATGGCATTTTTTATTCTTTAGACGCAGTATATTGTTTGTTGCGAATCTGTGTTAATTTGTTATTTATTGTATTTGAAAATTTATATTTATACTTGTTATTATGTAGCTATAATATCAAGTTACATCTGAAGTGTCGTTTTTAATCTTGTACTTATAATTATATAGGTTATGTTTCCATCTTTTATTAGCATTTTAGGTGTGTGATGAAGTAAACAACTAATTAAAATACGAATTATTAAAATTAAAATATTACTGTTTGTTTTTAGATATACAATCATGGTGGGAGGTTCCCAGTATTGCTCATTTTTGTTCATTGTTCAGAGCAGCTTTTAACCTTCTTGACTTTGACATTGAGGTAATATTTATAAATTATTTTAGGATTAACTCTTTTCGAATAACCGAACGTATATATAAATAAAATTATAATTTATATTTTTACTTAGGAATTAGAAGAAGCTTTATTAACCGATGGTACCGAGGACTCTGGGAGTTCTCTGTTACAAGAACTTATAGTAAGACTTTTATGCGGTTGTCTCGGAAACAATGACATATCTACTTTTAATTATCAGATGTTCTTAAGACGATTGTTTCGTCAAAAATGTCAAGAACACGGTAGATATAATCCTTTTAATACCGATATAGATTTTCAGTTTCTTCCGTTACGCACTAAGGTCGAAATATTACACACGTTATGTGATTTCCGACTGGACGCCGAAGACGTTTTAGATCTTTTAAAAAACTTAGAGGCGGAGAGTTTACGAGTCGAACCGTTAGGATACGATGATAACGATTCGGCGTATTGGTATTTCTACGGAACGCGTTTGTATAGAGAAGACTATGAGAAAAGTTCAAAGAAAAATAAAACGAAGTCGAAATCAATTTGGCAAGTAGTCTGTTTTACAGAACAGGATTGGACTCACCTCACGGCGAAATTTAAGGGCTCGTCTAGTAAATCTGAAAAAGCGTTATTTCGTTCGTTGTCTGAAAATTTTTTGCCGGAGATACCTCGTCTGTTTCAAGAAAAAGAACGGTTACAGCGTAAAAGGCTTTTAGAATTACAACCGAGACGGACTTCGAACAGAGTACAGAGGTTAAGAGAACTGAGAGAAGAAACGAGAGTAGAACCGGAAACGGTAATACCGTCGGAAAATGTTACGAATGTCGGTGAAATAGTACCGATAAAATCTGCTCGGGAAGTGCGTGCCTTGCATCGTTCACGTTCTAGTTCCGAAGTAAATCGAATATCATCTCCTGCGATGCCTGTTGGACGTCAGACTAACAATTCACTTGCTTCTGCCACAGGCCAAATTCTTATACAGCCTGTTGCGAGTACTTATAATAAGAAACTTAAAACATCTCACGTGTAAGCAAATATTTTATGTAAATACTAAAATGCGTATATATATTAAAAATGAAATTTGAATACTCGATTTAAATTAGATAAATATTTATTGTTCAACATAATGAAATTTAGTAAATAATTATCTTTATATATATTTGATCAGTATATAAAAAATTACATTATAAAATGTATTTTTTTACTTATTCTTTATTTCTTGTATTTTAAAAATTAGTTTATTTTATTTGTCACTAAAAAAACAATATTTAAAAAAATGTTTTTTGTAGTTCTTGTAAATAAAAAAAATTCTATATACATATTCATGTATATGTTAGAATAAATAAAGGAAAATCTTTTATAGGAATTTTTTTATAAAAAAAAAATAACGTATAAAAAATTAATTTATTTTACATTGATTCACATTCTATTTAAAATAAATATTTTATTTCTAGATTTCGCCAAACGGCAGAAGATTTACAGACAGGGATGTATAAAATATTAGAATATGTTAAAAATCACGATGACGCATGGCCTTTCATTGATCCCGTTGAAGAGGATTATGCTCCTAACTACTATTCTGTTATTCGTAAGCCGATGGATTTACAACGGATGGAAGAAAAGTTAGATGCAGGAGAATATTTAACGTATTCACGATTCAAAGCTGATTTTCAATTGATTGTCGATAATTGCCGCCTTTATAACGGCTCTGATAATGGTAATTTTTTTTTAATAAATTTTTCATTATCATTTTTTAATATATTGTCATTTCTAGAATATACTGAAATGGTTGATAATTTACAAGAGGCATTTGAAAAGGCTACACTAAGGTTTTTAGATCAGATTTCATCTTCAGATGATGAAGTTTCTATTGAATTTCCTGAAAATGATAAAGAAACAGTTGACAAAAACAAAAAAGCTAATGGTCGTAAAGCAAAGAAACATAAAACTGTCAGTAAGAAAAAATCTAAGCTTATTTCTAAAGAAATGTCTAATTCAGAAGATTCTCTAAAATTTAAAGTTCAAAAACAAATTGATACGGGTCAAAAAACAAATCAAAGTGTATCTCCTCAAGAATCAGACTCTAATTTAAATGAAACCGTAAAACCGTTTAAGAAAGATACATCTTATACAAATAAACAAGCCAAAACTACAAGGTCTAATTCAAGAAATTGTAAAAAAGTCAAGTCTCCTGTGATTCATAGGAGTAGAAGTAGAAGTAAAAGTGATCATGATGGTTGGAGTTCCAGTCCAAGTCCGCCACCACCTAGGATTCAAAAGAAGAAAAGAGTAAAAGAAAATATTTCAGATGTTATTTCAGATGAATCTAGTTGCAATTTAAAAAATAAAAAAATTGACAAAAGACAAAAATTAAATTCTTCAAACCTGTTTGATGATAATGAATTGCAATTTAATAAAAAGAAAATAACTAAAACTGTTGAAAAATACGATAATGAAAATACTGAGTCTGTTGATATTAAAGATAGAAGTGTGAAATTAAAAGATACTATTGCGAAATTGAAACAGAATAATACTAATCACATTAAAGATAAGGAATCTTTTATAAAAGCATTTGACCTTAAACAAAATAACAAAGAAAAAAGTGAAAAAACAAATAAAAAAACTAGTAAAAAAAAGATAAATGATGAAGTAAGTTTTGAAGATAAATTGAAAACTAAAGTTGATAAAATGCCTCGATTTGAATTTGAATTTGATACAGAGAGCAGTCATACCAAAGATAGTGTTTTTACAGAGAAAAAGTCATTCAATCAAAAGAAATCTTCAAAAAAAGTATCTGGAATTAAATCTTCTGTAGCAATTGAAGCTTTGGAACTCGTAACAGAGCAGACGTTAAAAGATATAAATAAATGGTTAGATGACACGCCCAAATATTCAGAATTTGCTTCGGCTAGTAATTCTCCATCTCATATAATAAGTGCAGAAGAATTTGATCTTGTGAGTGCAAAAGTCGAAAATGATTTTAAAAAAAATTTAAAACTTGAAAAGTCTACAACGGTGATGAAATCAAAAGATCGTACTAAAGATATCTTAAAACGACGATCGAATAACAAGGACTTTAGAAAAGCTCACAGAAGACGTGAGGTTCAAAGAAGCATCGATCGTTTACAGCCTGGAAAAAGTAAAGGAAACTTAATATCTAACATGCAAAGTAATAAAAACGATGATAATGTTTTTTCTCTCGGTTTGCTTTCAAAATCAAAAGATACTAAAAATTCTTTACTTGTTAAAACGTATGAATCCGGACCGAAATTGAGTCTCGGAACAGTTTTAGACAGTTTCGGACAACAACATAATTTTGTTAACGATAAACAAGAATGTCAGGTTTCAGATGAAAAAAACGAAACGGGTTCTAGTGAAAATCAAGAAGAAGTTTCAAAAGTAAATATTTCTCCTGTCTTGGATGAACATTCTGAGCAAGTTTTAGAAAGCAAGGAAAAAGAATCAATTGAAGATAATAAGCAGGTACCTGTATCAAAAGTTACACCGAATTTTAATGCTTGGATTAAAGCTTTCGGTGCTCCGAAATCAGCATCGACAATAAAGAAAAAAAGTGATTTTTGCCCAGACGGGGAAACCGATAACAAACGTGTTACAGAATCGGCAGAAAATTCGCTCGTAACCGAAGAAATAAAAGCCACACCTACGGAAGATACGCAGCGAATTATGTCTCCGACGGCGTCTTTAGCTCCTGAAAGTCCGGTCGGAGTATGTCAAGGCAGTAGCCAACCGGTTCCTCGTACGAGAAAAGCAAGCACCGGTAGTACTGTATCAGAAAGATCTTCTTTCAGTCAAGATATGACCGATCCGTTAGACTCTCCACGTCTGAGTCTTGATGAAAGGTTAGGATTATATCCTGCACCGTATCCATCCCCGATGCATAGATCACCAGCAGCTGCATCGCCTATTACTGCATCGCCAAGAAACGATGATCAGCAAAAAACATCCTATCCTCCTTTAAACGGAACAATTCGTGTAGGTTTTTATCAAGATACTGTTAAAAGTAGCCCAGAAAAATCTTGTAGTCCTAGAGAACAACCGAGATCACCTTATCCACAATATTCATCGCACGTGTACACACCTTCAACTTCGACTTACCAATACGGAAATCCTCCTCCTTATCCAGCTCCGTCGCCTTCGCATTCTCCGATTTACACTCGGCCTCATTCTCCAGTTTATACTCAACCTCGGTCTTTATCTTCTTACGAGTCCGCTGTTCAGAATCCTTCTTATTTTGAATCCGAGAGACCCGTAAACGATTCAAACTTTGCAAATAAACAGTCTTATTATTTTAATAAAATAGAAAATTTACCGCAAAGGTGTCTTGAAAAAGTATCTATTTCACCGAATGAAAATAATAAAAGTGTTGATCATTGTAGAAAATCAGTAGAACACTCGATAGAATCTCAAAATAATTCTGATAATAGCAATATATTAAGAGATGTTGATAGATTTCAAAATCAACAGGCAGCTATTTTTCCAGTCAAAAAAAGATTATACAATGAAATGGGGACTGAAACGGAATTATGTACAAATTCGATTAACATACCACAATCATCTACACACGAATCATCATCTATTCAAAATTCACAGAATACAAGTGCAATTAATGTTACTTTATTCACATCGCGGGGAAAAGAACAAAATTCATCAGCTTGTCACCGGGTAAATGACTCTCGAGATCGAACGTCTACCGACGATGATTTACGTTCTTCTAAATCATTTGCTAAAACACCGGACGTATTGATATCTAAACCGATATCTGTAAACACTAAACCGTTTTATCCATCCCCGTCTCAGTTGATCGATTCTCCATACTGTGTGTCTGAACGAATATCTAGTGTTTCAGGGCAAAACACAAAACCGTCAAACATATCAAAGCCGATAAAAACAATAGATTTAACCGGACCGGACAGTATCTACGATCGTCACGCATCTCGACATTTAAATGTACCGGTCGATATGGGTCTCGCTAATAGTAGATTACATGATAGAAATTCTAAGATTTCCGATTCATACGGTCATGTCGATGTGGCAATGATTAATGATACGATAGATATGTCGCAAGTTCAGTATAATAGATCTGATAATTTTTCTCAAAACAGTACAAAATCATCAGACATCCAACCGAATCATCAAATGCATTTGTCAGTATCCAATTCAATTGTATCGGGAGATTCTTCTCAACAATTAACTTATTCAGGAACGAGAGGTTTACCTCTCGACGTGAATCTTCATCATTCTAGTTTACATTTACCTTCGGCAGAACTACGAATACCAAATCAACGAAATGAATTAAACGTGCTTAATATCAGTGATACTCAGAAGTCTATGACAAATATAGAAATGAATATTCCAGTATCTCAAAGGAATGATCTGATTCACCCCACAGCTAGAAATAACGAGAATCAATTAAATCTTCGGTCAGAGCATACGACTAGTATAAATTCATCGAATTCAAATTACAAAGAAGATGTGTCTTCTTTATTTAATACTCCGTCTTCTTTGATGATGGACGCTGCTTTAGGACTGCGGGGTAATTTAGCAAATCTATCTCATATTGTTGATAGATACTCTAATGAGGAAAGATTACTAACGAGTTTACCAGCAGCAAATACTCAGTTTTATCAAGACAAAACATTATCGAATCAACCGGTATATTCGAAAGGTATTTCGTCTAGTATCCATCCCTCGAATTCAGTGTCGGGCGGTTTACCGATGTTTTCACAACCGAGCAATCAGTTGAACACGACGTTGACTATCGGTTATCGTTCGAATTCTTTACAACAACCGCAAACTCCGCTCAAACCTACCGTGACGAACCTTTCGCAGACACAAAGCGAAAAGAAATCCAGAAAACGGAAAACCAAACCGCAAATAAATATCCCTGCAACACATGGATCTGACGGTTCTGTTATCGACAATTCCAATAATCAAGGTTTTCAATCTTACGTCGGACTCAAAAATAATGTGTCGACCTCAGAACCTTCTGCTATTTCATTAAAAACAGCTAGTGTAGTTCCAGGAAGTGCATTTAATTTTGGACCAGCTCCATCGACTCTTAATTTGAGTGGCGGTTTATACGGTGACAAAGATGGTTACGGTGGATATTTGGATGATTATAGAAATCCAGCCACTAATTACTACATGGCAGCTGCAGCTGCTGCTCATCATAGTGCCCCGCCTGAAGTATCGAGCGATGAAATGCAACGTACATCTCAACCAGGTCCGTCGGGACCTTTTTCTTTTCTCGGGCACCCGCAAGCTCGACCGACCTATTCTCCATTAACGACCCCTTTCATGCCGACTCACCGAGCACCTCCGCTTGTTGATCCAGCATCATATCAGCAATATGTTCAAAGGCAACAAGAGGAAATTTTAAGGCATTCTGGAGTAATTCATCAGGGATTATTGGGAACCGGTTATGCACTTGGCATGAGACAACCATTTGATGTAATAAATAGACCATCATGGTTGTAGTAAACATATATATATATATATATATATATATATATATATATATATATATATATATATATATATATATATATATATATATGTGTATGTATGTATATGTATATAAAAATCGTGTATGTGTGTGTACATATGTATATGCCTTTGTGTGTGTAAATTTATGCATATAATTTTTTTTTATTGTATACCATATTGTTACTACAGTTTTATTTTTTAATTTTACATTTTATATAATATGCCAAAGAAATGTTTTTATTATATAATCAATTTTAATTTTTAATGTTTTCAATAAAACATTTTATTTTCATAAAATAAATACACCAGTGGTATAATGTAACTTGTAACTAATGGAATGCTCGGGATATTAAATATATTTTTCTTATACTTTTTAAAACACCCATATTTTAATAACATTAACTAGGAAAGAAATTAAATAATTTATTATTTATTTAAGTAATTGCACCTTTGTAATATTTTTTATCATTAAGAGATTTATCTGTAATATTCTAAAGTATATAAGTATGTGCATGTGTGGATGTGTATATAAATATATATATATATATATATATATATATATGTGTGTGTGTGTGTGTGTGTGAATTTTTTAAAAATAACATTTAATGTCATGATTTCTCTTGTACATTTCATTATCTGTAAATTTTATTAAATTTAAACTGAAGGGAAGTAAAAATTTAAATTATCAACATAAAATTAATTATTCTTGAATACGTTGTTTTTGTGTATTTATACACATGTGTGAATGTGTATTTTCATATATGTGTGTACACCTACATATATTGTATATTTTTGTGTATGGTATGTATTTTTATATACACATGCATATGTATATATTTTAGATGTACATATTTGTATACATAATTTTATGAAGTTTACATCATACATATTTTAATTATTGTCATTGACACTTTTATTTCCAGTTGAATATATTTTTATCACATTCCTAATGCAAAGTAAAGCATTTGACCAAATTTCATTGTAAAAAGATTTTATCGTAAAAAATAGGGCTAAGTGCATTTGTATATAACATTTTTTTATTTCAGTTTTTTGAATTTCACATATACTATATATAATTATATTACTGTGAATAATTAGTACATGTTACTTTTGTAAAAAAAATTAATGCATAATAACATAATTACGAAATATTTATAAGTAATGTAAATACATTAAACAGTATGATTGGTGTGAAAAATTCACATAATATTATGTTATATAATTAATAAATATTTAGAAGTTTATATTTAAAAATTCTATATCAATAGATCTATCTGCAATACGGTTCATGCGATATACCATTCCTATATTTTCATTTCCTCTTGGTTTCAGTTGAAAATTTTTCAGTACCTAAAATTTTATGAACATGAAAGTACTTAAAATTAGTCTTAAAAAATATTTATGTGCATATCTAAAGTAAATTTTAAAAAAATGAACTTAAAAAATAATTGTTAGATGTAATAATACCTTTTTCATTTTAGTACAAATTTATTTTTATATTTTACTTTTTTTTGTTATTCGATTTTTTTTTAGTTTATTGTATTTGAGGCAATTGAAATTGAAGAATGCCTTTCATATGTTTTATAAACATTAAATTTAAAATACATAATGTTTAAAAAAAAATATGTTTACATTTCTGTTCAAAAAATATGTGTAATAATATTAAACAAAACGTACATGTATACGTTTTTGTATGTATGTATGTGTAAATATATATGTGTATATATATATATAAATATATATATGTATATACACACACATATACATATATACACGTACATATGTATTGCATTTGTACAAATATTACCTCAGTAAAATGCATAAATTCTTGTTAAAACAGAAGTTCATGAATAGATAATTATTTTCTTGTAATTATATTTCACTAGTGCCTTCAAAAATAATATGAAAGGAGTTTTACAACATAGAGTATCAAATATGAAAAATAATCATAATATAAATTGTAGATAATTGTGTGTTATTAAAATGTGCCATAGATACTAGATATAATTTAAAAGTAATAGACAAATAAAAGTTTAGTGAAACAATTTATACATATTTTTTTATATATACATTTTAAGTTGTTTATTAGTAAATTTCATCAGATCACTATTGATAATCACATTATATACATATATATACATATATATATATATATATATATATATATATATATATATATATATATATATATATATACACATGTATATATACATATACAAAGTGAATAAAAAAAATTATAAATTAATTTTTAGTTATTTCATCATTTTCATTTTTTGTTCATTGTAATTGTTACAAAGAGTGATATGTAGTATGTATATTTTTTTCAATTGTTATTGTTAATCTCTTTATAAAAGGTACAAAAATGTATCTTATAAAAATAATTTTGCACATATCTTGTATTTGAAATTATATTTATACATTTTTTAAAAAAAATCAATATTTAATTTTTAAATAAAGTGTTAATGCCAACATTTATTTAAAAAATAAAATGTACATTAATATATTTTTTGAATATAGGGTATTGTGTTAATTAAAACTTATAAACAAACTGAAATATGACTTACTTGTCGTAAATTTATAATGATTTCTTGCATGGCCAAATGATGACCTGGACACATTCTAGGGCCATGACCAAAAGGTAAAGATATAAACGGATTTAAATTGCCTTTTTGTCCTCTTAACCATCTTTCTGGTTTGTAAGTTAATGGATCATGAAAGTACTTTTTATCTTTAGATATGACTGATAAGAATGCACTAATCAATGTCTAAAATTCAATTACAAATATGAATAGAATATACTGAAAAAAAATAAACATATTGACATAGAATTTTTTTTATTATAAATAAAAACCTACACCAGAAGGTACTAAATATCCACCAATAATAACATCTTGAGGTAAATATCTTCCATGTGCTCCTGCTGTGGGTGAAATTCGTAATGTTTCCCTAATACAAGATCTTAAGTAAGGCAGTTCAAGAGAATCATCAGAAAATGCTTCTTCTCTAGCTTTTTTTTGTATTTCAGCATTATGTGAAAGATAATGTAATGTAAGTGATATTGTAGTTGCTGTTGCATCAATACCACCCAAAAAGATTTCTAATGCTAACATTATAATTTCATTCCAAGTTAGAATCTTATTTTCAAATAGAGAATATAAAAACAGTTGATTGTTTTTCATACTTTCAGGATTTTTGTAATATAAAAGTATACTATCCGTTAAAGACTGATTTATTTCACTAAAATTTGAAGCGTTGTGTCATACAGAAAGTTATTTACAATTGATCGACGTACCTGTAAATAATTGAATGAGATGTTTCTAATTTTCGATAACCTTCTGTATGAAAAATCTTCCATAACGACGGACCTATAAGTGTTTTATAAAGACCGTCCATAAAGTCTATGCTTGCGGATATAATTTTTTCTGCACGATAGTCATTAGTTAAACAGTGATATCGCTCACCAGGGCATGTTACGGAAATCGCTTTAAAAATAATATCAGTTTATTAAATTCTGTTTATAGCAATAATAATTTTATTTAAAATATATTTCTATTAAAGTGGATCCAAGTAAAATTTAATAATTTCTTCAAAATTTACCTTCAATTGCATATCTTAGTACAAGTTTATAAATATCTTTAACTACTCCTTCAGAATTTCGTTGATTTTTAATAACATTTACAAATGTATTTGCCACATCCTCATGTTGACTCGCATATGATTTTACTATTCTAATATTCAATAATGGATTAATAGCTTTTCTATATTTATACCATTCTTCACCATTGCTTGGAACTAATCCAGCACTATTAAATTCTTTTTGTCTATAAGCATAAAGAGCTTCAAAAGTAG
Organism: Neoneuromus ignobilis; assembly: GCA_029203775.1. Classification (NCBI taxonomy): domain Eukaryota; kingdom Metazoa; phylum Arthropoda; class Insecta; order Megaloptera; family Corydalidae; genus Neoneuromus; species Neoneuromus ignobilis. The sequence goes on from CP092091.1 coordinate 5,817,676, forward strand.
GTCTGTTAGGAAACTTTCCTTCATTTCTAGTTATTACTGAGATATCTTCTACATTAGTAGTAACAACAATATCATTATTATTTAAATTTAATTTAAATACTGGACCTAATTTTGTACTTAAATCTTGTATAGCTTCTGTTAGTCGATCAGGAATATATTTACCCACTAAATTATAATAAAAATTAATTTTATGAATATTTTTTGTGTATATGTATATATATATATATATATATATATATATATAAACATATACATACACATATATATATATATATATATATATCTGTGTGTGTGTGTGTGTGTGTGTGTGTGTGTGTGTGTTGTGTGTGTTGTGTGTTTGTGTGTATATGTATATATATATATATATATATATATATATATATATATATATATATATATATATATATATATATATATATATATATATATATATATATATATATATATATATATATATATATATATATATATATATGATTTTAAAATAATTAAAGTATATACAATTTGTAATTTACCTCCAGGAAGAAATAAATATGAATGACCAATGAGAGGCCACTTATGTGGACTTGGAATTTCTTTATACGATTTTATATTATTACAAAATAAACGTCTATGAAAAAAAATACTGCGTTTATTTACTTGGAAAAAAATAAAACGCGACATTTTAATACTCTCGCATATAGAATTTATGAATAATTCAAATTTTATTTTAAATTTTAAATCATGTTCACCGCAAGCAACGAACATCAAGTTATGTTAATTTTTATATTTAATTTATTTTCTATACAAAATCGTAATGTATAGTTATTTAGCTAATATTTCCAATCGCTTTAAATACTTTTTTCAAATATACAATTTAGTAATTATATATATATATATATATATATATATAATTTTTTCTTTTAGGAAACAATATTTATTTAATGGTAAATTGTATATTTTATTTTTTAGTATTTTTACTAATTATAATTTTAAAATTAATGCATTTTGATCAAATATTGAAATTTTGTTTTGTTTGATTGGTAAGCCAATAAGTTATAGAAATAATTTTGAATATTTTTTTTCCAAAAAAAAAAAAATTGTTTCAGAATTATTAATATCACTAACTTATACAAACATTAGAAAAGAAAAATATTTTTTTTTTCAAAAAAATCATTTTATTTGTAATAAAATCTTATCCACTCTATAGTGAATTTAACATTTATATCTTTTTTATACATGTTTTTTGCTTATTTTTTAAAAATAATTTATATTTTTATTATATTCTAGATATTTTTAATGTATCTTATTTCTAAAAAATTGTTAATAAATTTAAAATATTTGTTAATCCTATACAAATTATTACTGATTAATTGACTTATTTGTTAAGAAAACTTGAAGAACTTGGTTTAATAATTAATAATATGAAAATAAAAAAAATATTTCACAAACTTTTAATTCGCTGTGTTCCTTTTAAAATTTTAAGTATTTTTTAAGTAATGATTATATAGTTTTAATTTGTAGATAAATCAATATTATTTACTTAATAAATATAAAAAAAGTATTCATACAAAAAATTATATATTTTATTTTGTTATTTATACTTGGTAGGTATCTCTGTCAAACTTTAAACATGCTAGGTGCGCGGTTAAAAATCTTTCAATTAGTAATGTTTTACAATGTGTAAGAATCATGGCGTTTACGTTTGACATTTGTTATTATTTTAATAATATTAAAAATAATAATAGATCATTCATAATTTTATATAATAGTATTATTTATGACTTGTATATAAGTATGCATTTGTAGTTATTGTTTATATTTTTAACGATCGCTTTAAGAATTTGTGTCATTTTACTAAACAATTATTGATATAATTTATTAAATATATATTTTTTTAATATTCACTCAGAATCTGTAAGAAAAAGTAGATTTTATAGGTTATAATGGATGAAGATTACGAAGATCGATGGGGTGGTGATATAGTTAACGATGAGGTAAATATATTTACATATATATATATAAGAGGGTCGTTTCATAATTATGATAAAAAAATTACCATAAAATGTAAATTTTTTTAAAATTTTCACCAATTTTAAAATTTACCATACTTATCAAACGATCCTCGTATATATATATATATATATATATAAATATATATATATATATATATAAATATATAATTTTAATTTAGTGTTGTTATTGACAATTATTGAATTTAGTCAGATGGTCCAGAAGAAACAATGGAGAATCCAGCTGAAGTTCTTGAAGAATGTACAAAAAAATTTACTACACCGGATTATATAATGGAACCTGGCATCTTTACACAATTAAAAAGGTAGTATTTAATGTATAAAAGAATCGTTTATTTTTTTTATATTTGATATAAAATTGTGAAATATTTTGTTATATGTTTATAATCAGCTGCAATTATTTTATTTGAAATTACATTAATTTTTAAAAATAATGATAATTTTATATATGCCAAAATATTAACTGTTCATATTTAATTTACATTATTTAATAATGCAAATTATTTTATAGATTTGTGTACATTCAGTAATATAAAATGAATAAAAAAAATTATATAGACGTTTTCATTATTTTATTATAAATACTTTTATTTTATTACTTTTCAATAAACATTATTCAGACTGAATGATTATCTAGTTTACTGATTCAATGTTCAAATCTTGCAACCGTAACCTACTTGTAATAATGAACTAATCGGGTGGTACACGACCTTAGAAACTGCTATTTACTTTTTGAGTCGCATTGCTATAGTCAGTCGGATAGCATGTGACCCTTTTTGACCACAACTACATATTTTCAAAAATTAATACAAAAAAATAAATTTTAGATATTTTCAAGCAGGAGGAAATCCAGTTCAAGTAATTGAACAACTTTCGCAAAATTATAATGCTACTGCACAGTTGGCTAACATGTTAGCAGAATGGCTTATTCTTGGCGGTAAGTTAGTTTTAATTTAAGTATACTTTGAATTTATAACATTTCATGGATGTAAATCAGTATGATGCTTATGTATAAATTTCATTTCAAATAAAAATGCACAAATGAAATAGACCAAAAATTAGTTTATATTTATGTACTTTTATTTACATAAAGGTGTAAAAGTGACTGATGTTCAAGCAATGGTTGAAAATCACTTAAAAGATATGATTTTAAAAACATTCGATCCAAAAAAGGCAGACACTATATTTACTGAAGAAGGTGAAACACCTGCTTGGTTAACTGAAATGATAGAACATCCTACGTGGCGATCTTTAATTTATAGATTAGCTGAAGAATATCCGGATTGCCTTATGCTTAATTTTACGATAAAAGTAATTATTATAATTGTTATTCGGAAAGAATTTTTTTTAAATATGTTTTCATTATTATATTAAAATATGAATATTTAAAAAGTAATAAAAATGATTTGTTTATTCTCAATTCATTTTTTTGGTTGTTAAAACACTTTTATTTATGTCAAAATTACTACTTATTTTTATTATTTATTTTAAGCTTATTTCTGATGCCGGATTTCAAGGTGAAATTACAAGTATATCAACAGCTGCCCAACAGATAGAAGTATTTTCAAGAGTTCTCAAAACTGCTATTTCAGGGTTTTTAGATAATACTGAAGATTGGCATAACAGTATTCAAGAATGTGCTGTAAGTTGGTAAAAGAAGAGAATAAATTTATGGATATTATGTTGAATTGTTTTTGTTTAGAAAATGGTTTGCCACGGTCAACATACATATGTGTATAGTCAAGTTTTAATACAAGTTTTAGCTAGAGAAGCGAAAGGTGGTTGTAGTATGAAACGTTTATCTCAAGAAATTACACGGTGTGCACAGCAATGGTAGTAATTTTGTTTTATATGATAGAATTTGTATTTTAAGAAAATTACAAAAATAAATTTATGTTAAACATAATTTTTGAATATAATTATTTAATTATATTTTTTTTCATTATTAGTCGTCATGATGTAACTCCTATTACAATGGCATTGAATGGTGCTTCGAGTTACCCACAAGCGTGTCAAGCACTTTCATCTATGTTATGTCGGAATACTTTAAATCCTGCAGATATTAGTGTTCTCTTTCGTATATATTCTGCACCGGATCCGCCACCGATCGATTTGATCCGAACACCCCAGTTCTTAGGTAATTATATTTGAAATATATATTAGTTTCATTAACAAAATCGAATAATATTAATTTATTATGTTGTAAAATTATTTTTATGAAATAATATACTTGCATTTGTTTTAGAATTGTTAGTGGACTCGTTATTTAGAGCTGGTGTTAAATTGAACCCAGAACATAAACCGAAATATATTTATCTATTGGCATATGCAGCCAGTGTATGGGAATTAGTTCCAAAAAAAGGTTCACAACAAAAAAGAAATATTAATAAAGATGAATTAAAACCTACAATTCAAGCGATTGAAACTGTTCATAAAGTTTGTAATGTAAATAAAGGATCTTCAGAACTTATGGCAGATCTTGGTACTCTTTATCAGTGTATACGGTAAGCATATATAAATGTGTTTAAATTCATATTTTACAGATTTCATGATTACTATAACAAAAAACACTCCTTGATTAATTGAGATTATTTTTCAATAGATTTCCAATTGTATCTGTAGGAATTGTCCGATGGGTAGAATGTACTGTAACAGAGTCGAGTTATTTCAAATTATCCACAGAACATTGTCCGATTCATCTAGCATTACTCGATGAAGTCGTTACCTGTCATCCTTTATTACATCCAAAAGTGCTAGAATTATTGGTAAAATTATTTGAATCTAAACAAGACGAGTTGGAAATTTTAGTTCAGGTATTTGTCTTTGTTTATTTATAATTTTTTGTAGTTATATAATTCAGAATAGAAATAAATTTGTAGATGGTTTTAGATTAATTTCTAATCTAAACTTACTTAAATTTAGCACTTATTTATAGCTGGAAATGCGTAAAATGGTGTTAGATAGAATGGTTAATTTATTATGTGCAGGCTGTGTTGTACCAGTTGTAAAATATATCAAACAGTGCTGGCAGAAAGACGATACAGATATATCTTTAATAAGATATTTTGTGACAGAGGTGAGAAATGTTTCTGTGACACTTGTTTTTGTTGTGTATGTACATATATACGAGGATCGTTTGATAAGTATGCTAAATTTATTTACTGTTTAATTAATTTAAATTAGTGTTAATTAATTTTTTAATTTAGTTTTTCTTACTTTTTTACCATATTTATGAAACGACCCTCGTATATATATATATATGCATACATGCATGCACACACACGTAAACAAAAAGTATTATTTGATTATTTCAGGTTTTAGAAGTTGTTGCACCACCATATAGTTCTGATTTTGTTCATTTATTTATACCTTTGGTAGAAAATGAAGAAATTACTGGTACAATGAGAGGTGATGGTGAAAATGATCCTGTATCTGAATTTATTGGTAGGTTTTCTTTTATATCATATTGTTTTAAATATCATAATTACTGTTATTTTTTTTTTAGTGTATTGTAAAGGAAACTATATGACTGTAGTCTGAAAGTAAAATTTGTTGATAAATAAGTATATGCTTATAGAAATGAAGATGTATGAAAATAATTTTAAAAATATAAAATTTATAAATCTTATTTTAAAAAATTGTAGATATTTTTATTTTATTATTTTCAGAGTACTTTATTTGTAAGTAAAATTTTTTTTTTGCAAAATAATTTTATAAAAGGAATAAGAATGTTACAGGTAAGTTATAAAAATGCGTATTTTTTTAATTCATATAATTTTTACATCATAATTTTAATTACTAATCATGTGTGTGTACATAAAATATTACATACCGAAGTATTTTTTTAGAAAAACAGTTTTCTTTTTAATTGCTTTTGTAATTGTGGATCAAATCAACTTTTTTAATAAACTACATTTTTTAAATATACTTAGTAGAATCCATAAAATAAAATAAGAATAAAAAACATATTTAATATCTTAAATATACAAAATGAATATATCAATTTAAATCAATATTATTTTAGTACTGTTTTTAACAAACCTAGTACTAATTAATTGAAAGTAAATTTACTTAATATAATTCCACTGTTGCCTAGTCACTATTCAGTTTGTACTTTTGATTTTTTTTTCTTTTTACCACTTGAAGATGGAGCTGATTCAACTGTGACATCTACATCTTCATGTTTTAACTCCTCTTCACCCAAAGAATGTTTTTTCTTCTTTTTCTTTTTCTTCTTCTTATCACTAGCACATTCATTTGTATCACTTTGATTTTTCTCGGATACATCTTCATCTTCAGGGGCTGCTTTCATTTTTTTCTTTTTAGGAGTTTCATCTTCAGATTTAACTTCTGACTTTAGTTCAGTCAGTTCAACTTTTTCTTCTTTGACTTGTTTATTCTTTTTTCTTTTCTTTTTTGGTGGCTCGGTATTACTACTCTCTGGAATTTCTTCAATAAGTGGTTTCACATCTTTACTTTCTTCTTCAAGAGTTTCAGAGAATTTTCTTTTACCACTCACTGGTATTGTTGAATCTGCAGCACTTTGATATTGTCTGACCTCGCTAAAAATATATAAAAAAAATTATCACTAAAAATTATAAAACAAATCCAAAAATAATTTTAAATACAATGTAAATGTTCTGAATTTGAAAATCAAAATAAATTTCTTTTTTTATTTTGAGTGAAGAATTCAGAAAAATATTCTATGACAGCTTAAAATCATAAATGCAATCTTTAGCATACATGAGGAACATGCTGTCATCGACTTAACAAAGAGAAAATTAGAATTTACCTTTTACTGTGGTATTTTTCAAACTTTGCCTTTGCTTTTCCTGTATTGCTTATTCTTCGCAGATTTCCTTCTTCCAGTATTTTTAATCTCGCTTCTAATTTTGCTTTATGTTCTGCACCTAAATCGAAAGTATTTTCTTCACCCAGCGCATCAAATCTCGTTGCTAAAGCAGCTTTAGCAGCCAGCATTCGAGACATTTTTCCTTTATTTTTAGTACTCGATAATCCTACAAGTGCTGAATGATAAATCAAACCGTATTTAGGTGTATCTTTTTTAGTTTTAAGTGCTCTAAAAAGAGCCTTTTCAGCTCCTAAAATTTGAACTGTGGAAGCGGGATGTTTTGCTAAATTAATTAAAGAACCAGCATGAGATATTAATCTGGCTCCTACTAAATCTCCGACTAAAACAGTTAAATTCGGTGCCATCGCCATCATTCTCGCTTTTAAATATTCATATAATTGTGAACGATAATTTGAAATCTCTATCACTTGGTCACATAAATTTTGAATATTTAATATGTCGTCGTCCGATATTTCCGTTCCCATCGATATTTCCGCCGCTTCTTTCACTTTTTCTTCGACGTCTTCCGATAAAATTTCAGATAAATCCGTATTGATAGTATTTTCTCTCGTACCTATTAATTTTACCGTTTTCACAAAAGTTACATTGTCCGTGATAATTTTTCCTAATTCCGGAAAATGCCACCCGTACCATTCTCTACAACGCATTATGTAGTTATTTAATTCTTTATCGAGATCGTCGAGCAAACACACCGCTTGAATAATCATCGTATCTATTTTATCCGGAGAGAATTTCAACTTATACCGTGACAAAGAATGAGCTAATCCTAAAGCCATCGCGGTCATTTCTTTCTTCGGAAGTCCTGCGAGCAAACTATCCATTTGAGAACGTATACATCGCATTAGTTCTTGAACCGACGTATTGGAAATACATTGGAGATTCAATTTTTCCTTAATCGCTGATCCTAATTTTGAATCTGCTACTAACAGCTGATCTTGTACATCTTTTAATACATGTTTTTTTAATAGCTTTTTTAGAGATTTTGCCAATTTTCCTTCTACGGCAGCAGTTGTTGCTGCTAATGCTTCTGTAGTGTCGGTGAACTTTTGAAAATGCTTTAATTTTACTCTGAAAAAATTAATGTAAAAATTGACAATTATACTTTGAGATATATTATTCCTAGTTAGAAATGAAAACTGTACTTCACTTACATTTTATTAGCTGATTCAGGGGATTCGAACTCATGGTATAAATTATCAGTTTCGGTAAGCTTCTTTTCATCTAATAGCTAAAATATTAAATAAATTTATAATGAAATATCATTTCCACACGTGTTTTTTATAAACGAAACAGTAATGAAAAGTTATCATTATGATAAGCACTCCCGACTTACCTTAAAAATAGCATATCCCGCAGGAGTTTCAAATAATACTAACATGGTGAATTAACGTAACTTTCTTTAATTGAAATGTATTTATGATTTATAAACTATCAGTTTCGATTTACCGGAACAAGCATGATTCCATTCATCACATTGATACCAATGCAAACTAACGTTTATTATGATATTGTTAAGTTGGTAATTTAGAACACATAATGTACACAAATTACAGTGGAGATGTGTTAACTCATTTGCAATACATATGTCATAATTATCGGTCTAAACGAGTATGACACTATGAAAAGATTATTCGAGTTAAAAATGTATTTATAAAAAAAATAATTCCTTTGAATTATTTATTTTTTGCAGTTATCAATAATAACTATTTCACTTGTGAATTACTGTTTTGTATTGCTTGTATGTTTTTACAGATGTATGTATTTATTCATACACATATAAATTTAAGATACGTTGACTACTTAAAAAAAGTAAACATTAAATAATGTAATATAAGTCAAACTTATTAATTTCTATAGCTGTATTATTTTCATGGTCATTGGCTCATAGTAATTTATTACTTCATATTTTATATCTTGAATCTAATATATTTTGTTTAAGTGTACTGTATTAGAAAAAGAATACTGATTTAAATTTTAAAAATTAACGTAAAATAAATAAAGATTTATAATCCAATTATGGCAGGATCTGCTCTCAGACGACTCATGGCTGAGTATAAGCGTATGTTTTTTTTTTAAAAAAAAAGTTTACAGTTGTATTGATGTGATTATTACTATGTTATGAATGATTTTAAAAATAATGTATTTTAAAGTCAATAACTTGTAATAAATTTTAGAATTGACATTAAATCCTCCTGAAGGTATCATTGCAGGACCAATTAATGAAGAAAATTTTTTTGAATGGGAAGCTTTAATTACGTATGTATTTTCTTATATAGAGAAATACATATTTGTATAAATGCGTCATCATATTTCTTACAGTGGTCCTGAAGGTACATGTTTTGAAGGTGGAGTTTTTCCAGCAAAATTAATTTTTCCACCAGATTATCCATTAAGTCCACCAAAAATGCAATTTACTTGTGAAATGTTTCATCCAAATAGTAAGTAAAATTTTAAAACATATTTTTGTGTGTATGAATGTGTATATATATATATATATATATATATATAAATTTCTTTATTTATAGTATATGCAGATGGAAGAGTATGTATATCAATTTTACATGCTCCAGGAGATGATCCAATGGGTTATGAATCAAGTGCTGAAAGATGGTCTCCTGTACAAAGTGTTGAAAAAATTCTTTTGTCAGTTGTTAGTATGTTAGCAGGTAAGTAAACATTAAATAGGTATATATCTATATTTTTTATTTACAAATGTCATTTGATAGTCAATAAAATAATGTGCAGGTTTAAGAGTATAAAAAAATAAAAGAATATTTAAATGTACTTAGAAATGTACATGACTTTTTCAACTTTAGCCTAATTGTTTTTAGCATAAATTCTATGATCAACTAGCACTTTTTTTGAATCTCGTTTTTTTTTGTATACCATATGAATTATTAGCAACTATATTACCATTTCTCTTTTTAATAATTTGTTAAAAGGAAATTAGAAAGCTAATCAAGATGTTTAGCTGGTCAACATTAATCTTTTAGATTTTATTCATGAAGTTATTTTATCATTTAACTTATACTTTTATAGTGAACATTTGTGAATATATATATATATATACATACATATATGTGGGTTTGTGTATGTGCGTGTATATAAATTTTTTGTTTTATAATCTTAAATCTATACAAAAAAAATTATTGAACATAATTTATTTCATAATTTTAGAACCTAATGATGAAAGTGGAGCAAATGTAGATGCTGCAAAAATGTGGAGAGAAGATAGAGAAGAATTTAATAAAATAGCTGAAAGAATTGTTAGAAGAACTTTAGGTATTCCCACTTAATTAATAATTATGATTTCATGTATTACAATTACTGTTAATAAAATATTCTTTTGCTGGGCAAGTGTATGTTTTAGGAAACAGATGTTATATTTTCAACTATATTAGTTTTACTTTTATTTTATTGCAGGATTAAGTAAATTAGTTTTTTCCAATTTGTAAATTATTACGTACCAGTTTTTATACTTAATAATTAGTGCCATTTGAGTGAAGTGCTTTAAAATGTTTATTTTTTGAAACAATAAATTATTTAAATTTTATGTAAAACTGCAAACATTTTAATAGAATATGTACTTTTTTAATGTTTATTGATCGGTAATTGATATTTTTTCTAAATACATGTCTTTATTTTCTTTATTTCAATTTATTTATAGGAGTACTTAGTTATGATAAAGTAGAATGTAATTTTCACTGTGTTAAAGTTTTCGATTTATATACGTGTATATTTTTTTAATCTGTATATTCTAAAATTTAGTCATGAATATTAACTTAAATATAAAACTCGATGACCAATCTTAAATAAAGAATGACAATAGTGTACGGTAGATATTTATGTAATTACTAAAAGGTGGATTAATAATGCTTCAAATATATTTATTTATAAAAAAAAGATAAATATTCAATATTACCATTTATGTAATATAAAATTGTCAAAAACATTTTTTATTAATTAATAAATACTATTAAAATATTAGATCACAATTTTTTTTAAAATAAAACTGATTTTTAATGATAATTCAAAAAAACTTTATTATACATGGACTAAAATTTTTTAAATATATAAAAATATAAACAGCATCCATGCAACATAAATAACTGAAAATAATAAGCAATAGATAAATACTAATAAAGAAATTTATAATTGTTTATATTTTAAAATATAAAATAACACTTGTTAAAATTGTACACATCTGAAATTCTATCGGAAAAAGCTATATAATCTAAATCACATAGTACTTTGGTCTGTTAAATGATTGCTCTACAAAATTGCACACAATAATTATAAAATAAATTATAAAAATAAAACTTTAGCAGGTATTTCAATAAAGGCTTTATATATGTTTTTATAAATCTGTAATGTTTTTTTATACTTAAACGAAATAAAATTGACTTGTTTTATATAAAAAAAAATCAAATTTTGATTCAATAACATTTCTTTAAACAGTAATCTGTTCAGAATGAGACTGAGTGATGATTATACTGTTAAATAAATTTTGCCTGTATTTTATACTATTATTAATTTTTGTTTATATAATAGCCATAAAAGAAATAACTAAAAAGTACACAAAAAGCTATTGACATCATTACTATTTTTTTTTTTTTTGTTTTGAAATACTCTTCACACTTAAGCGCATGATGTTAAGACTTTTTCATCATTATGTATTCCGTTTCCTTCAGATTCTTCTAAATCTAAAAATTGTTCAGAATAATAATGTTTCATACTCAGATAATCGATCATTCTTTTCGGCAATGGTAAATTTGAAATTAAATCTCGCCTTACGAGTTTTAGTATTACAAATCTGTAAATATAGTTTTTTTTGGTGTTTTATATAGTATGGTTATTATTAGTGTTCAATTTGTATTACCTGCACATGTGTTGCAAACTCTGTATTTGTTTAAAACGTGAAACCGGATGCATGAGTTGTACTCTCATAGGCCCTAACACTGGTCTCCTATGTAAAAAAAATAAATACCGACCACTTCGTGAATGTTCTACTGCATTTTCAATGAACTCGACTATTGTATGGGATTTAAATTTTGTGCAACTACCAAAACTGAAGTTTCCTACAATTTGATACAAAAATAAGTAAAACTTTGAATTTCAATTTTCTTCTATGAATAAAGTAAAACTTCAAACCTTGATCGTGTTCTATTCGTACATGTCTTACACATCCGTTTAATTTAAAAGTCAATGAAAATATGTAATGATCATCACTACTATCTCTAACAATAAAAGATCCGTCTGGTTCATTGGACAATATTTTTTCAGCTGCTTCACTAGATATGGGACCCCAGTACCAGCCGTACTAAAAAAAAAAAAAAAAACCAACAACAAAAAATATGATAAATTTTATTCGATGTTTTATTATCATTTACATCTTTCACTTTTTCAATACTCGATGCAAAATCCATACAAAGTTCTGTACACTCATCACTTTCATTTAATTCTAAAAAGTCTTGGTTGTATTCTGCACTATCAATAGGTAATGGCGGTAAAGCTCTTTTCTGTAATGATATTTTTTGTACATCAGTCTCAAGTACGCTCTGGTCACAAGTAATTTTTTCTTCTTTTAATAATTGTCCTGTGTTAGAGATAATTTGTTTTTTAACATTCATATGTACAGGTGAAGATAAACGTCTAAATCTAAACAGATTACATAATGATTTTTTTAAGTTTGATGAAAACGAACGAGTCGAAGCTTTTTTAGATCTGATTTGTTTATCGATATCATCTATTGGGACTTTTTGTTTACTATTATCAGAAGAATCTTTAACTTTAATGTTCTTTATATTTATCACAAAGGTATTTTTTTTATGTTTACGATTTGCATTCGACGAATTGTTAGATTCATATCGGGATCCGATTTCATTCTTTGAATTAATGACTCTGATCGTTTCTTGATTTTTCATGTCGGATTTATTTTTACTTTCGAACGACTCGCTTGAATTCGTATATAACGTCTGAAGATACTGTCTTACTTCTTGTAAAGTCATATGAATCGGCTCAGTTTTGGATTGTTGTATAGAACTACTAGGTACGCTGTGTCTCTTTCCGTTGACGCAAGCGTCGGAAACAAACTTTTGTGATCTGACACGGGCTATACTACAAGCGTCTCCGATCGCTTGTTTCATTTGCGTCGTCGACTGAGTTAATTCCGTTTGCGAACCTATTAAATTATTTCTTTTTCTTTTACGGTATTTCATCTGTTTATTTCTTTTCGATGATATCTGAGTGTTACGTGTCTGTACTACGTCCACGGGAACGGCATAAATGTCACTGTCGAACGGTACGTTATACAAATCGCTAATTCCGCTGCTCGCGTTTAACACGTCGTGCGATATGGCTTGCGTGATAAAACTAGAGTCGTCTTCGTTGCGTGTTCTTTGAACGTTCAAAGAATTATGCGAACTAGATAGGCGAGACGATAAAGAATTATAAGAATTCGGACGGTTTATGTGACAAGGACTACAAGGTACTAATTCTGGAGTCCAACAAAGACGATGTCGTAAAAGGGATTTCGGGTTAGCGTGCGAATGTTTTTTTTTATCTACATGACCGTGACATTCTTGCGAACAATGTATCGACCACGTCATTTTGGAACATATTAAAAACGCATCGTCTAATATTTTCCTCATTAACTTCGAAGCGAATTTTTCTATATGAACCGGAACAGAAAACTGATATTTGAATATCGTTTTAGACGAAGACAGAGGGTTATCTTGAAATTCAGGAGGCGGTTCTAGCGAATTAAGTTGTTTTACGATCGTCGGATCACACCAAATCGGACATATAGACGGGCATTTTTTTAAAGTATTGAAATTTTCACTACATATCACATCCGATATCCCACCTAACGAATCCGCTTGGGATAGAGATTTATCTTCACCGTCACTTTCTAAAGACTGAAACAATCGAAAATAACGATATATAAATATTAAACGTTTAAGATAATCGTTACCTCCAAGTTGTGTATAAAGTGACCGCTACGACTTTCACCGCTCATGCTACCGCTCGATATCGAACCGCTCGTCAATAACAAACCGCTATCTTCGCTCAATAAAAATCCTTCGGACCAAGCGGAACACGACGGCGGAGACTCCATTCTTATCGTTACAGAGAATAATTCTAATATTTAATCCATGTACAATATATCTAAAATTCAAATATATACGCATATGTCAATATATATAATATGTAATACATAATTATTAAATTTTTGAAGTAATTTCTTTACACATTGACACAATTATTGTAAACCTTTAAATTAACTTACCGTTGTTAATAATAGTAAATATCAAACATTAGTTTATACGGTTTTAAATTATCAGTCATTTTTTAAAAATATATTAAAATTTAATTTATACTTAAATTCATTATGATATTCTGTTTCTGTCATTTCATGATTTATTCTCTACAAATGTGCATTACACAAGACACAACACAAAAAAAATAAAAATAAAAATAAATCTCTTTTATATTTACGAACGTATACTGTCTGTATAAATGAATAATACAAATCATTAATCAATATTCTCATTTTTATACACATTTATTAAAAATGAACTTAGTATCCACTGTAGGAACATTGAAAAATGATGTTTAAATACTAACGGGAAAAAAATTACTATGGTCGATTTTATTGACATTGACTAGAAATGTAATTGCAGCTGGTATAAATCGTTAGTATCCTGTAAGTACAGTGAAATATTGTAATCATTATAAACACTTTTTAATAGAGATAATTAATGTGTTTATTTACATTTTAATATGCATTCAATGTAATTAAGTAATAATACAAATCTCAGAGAAACAAATTTTAATTATTGCATTACATATGGTTATATGAAACTTTTTTGTCAAGTTTCTATAACAATAAAATACATTTTATATCAGATATAAAATTTGATGAAAATGGATAAACAAAAAATTTCAAATATGAGGTATGATAAGAATATAATAAATTAGTTTAGAAACTTGCTTTAATAATTTCTCTCTTAACGAATTTTTAGTAAAGAACAAATCAAACAAATTATAATTAAAAAAAAGGAATGTGATATGAAAGCTTTACAAATCGTAGAACGTCTCATTGAAAATCCAGTACCAACTGAATGTTTTTTTTGTTCTGTAAGTGTGTAATGTTTATATGTATGTCTATGTGTTTATATGCATTCATATACATATACATATATATATATATATATATATATATATATATATATATATATATATATATATATAAAAAGGTGTTTTTTTAAGAGTGTTCAAAATTTACATTGAAATCAATTTAAATTTATATCATGCTAAAAAAACATCTTATATTTATGTGTGTATGTATGTATGTATATAAACAAATATATTTTTCAGTTAAAATTTATTAATCAGTGTCATTTACAAGATGTAATTGAAGAAAGAGCGATTAGTAAATTATGTGGTTATCCTATTTGTTTAAATAATTTAGGATTTATACCACAACAGAAATATAGTATTTCTACTAGAAAAAATAAAGTATATGATATAGATGAACGGAAGGTAAATTTATCTATAATATGTGTGTGAAATTTTAGGTAATTTATGTTTAATTAACATATATTCAGAATTTTTGTAGTAATCAATGTTATAAAGCAGCAATTTTTATAAAAGAGCAGATGTTAACAAGTCCTTTATGGTTAAGAGATAAAGAAGAAATACCACATTTTAAATTACTTCCATTACAAACAAGGTAAAAGACTTTTTTAATTTTTTATATAAATATAAAATCATTTATTATTAATCTATGATGTGAAATTAATATTTCTATAAAAGTTATATTTGTAGACATTTTCTTTATAAGTAGATTGAGTGTATTTACCATTCAGTTATATTTTTTGGATTGTTTTTATAAATATATATAAAGGAAATTAATATTTGAGAAATTGTAATGAAAAATATTATTAAATGTAACATACTTATAAGAAATTATAATATTTTTTCACTACTATTTATCACAGTGGGTGTATTGGAATAGAAGTGGACTTAGGAATGGCAAAAGTAGAAATCGGATCTTCTCCTGAGAATGTACAATCATTCGAAAAGATTTCAAAAAATACATCTAACATTGATCCAATACAAACTAATTCTTCTCTTAATAGAAAATTATGTGAAGACGTCAGTTTAAAACTGAATATAGAAAAAGAAGTTGTTGGAACAAATGAAAATGTAATTAAAGTAATTGAAAATGAAAAAAATACCTGTTGTAATAAAGCGAATAAGATCAGTGAAAAACAATCTTCAGACGATCAAAATTTTAATATAAAGTCTATTGAAAATATTAAAATAAACATTGAATCGTGTAAAAAGAAGATTGAAAATGTTAAAAAGAAGTTAGAATCACAAGAAAATGTTAAGCACTTGAATGAAAATATTGAAAAAATTTTAAAAACAGATTTATCAGCTAACACAGATATGATAAATAAATATGTTACGGATAAGAAAAAAAAACAAAAATCTTTAGAAGAACTTACAGCAAAACTAAAAATTGTTAAAAAAAGTAAAATTAAATTAATTGATCCATTACCCATTAAACAATCGGATAGTGCACTTTTAGTTCATGATGATATCAAAGAACAGGTTTTGAATGCAAAAAATAAAGAATGTTTAAAAGATATTAGTAAAAAACTTCCAGTTGGAATTAATAAAGAATTTGTAGTTCAGTATATAGAAAAATGTGTTTTTGAATGGGTTACTATTGAAACATTAAATTTTTTAAATAATAAACATGATGATGGTATATTAGAGTATAATAGTAGTTTGAATTATAAAAGTGGTAATAAAGATGATATTAAAATTGAAAAAAGGAATTTTCAGATTTGTAAAAACATAAAGTCTTTGGAAGTAGAAGAAAATAAATTTGATAAATCAATTATTTCAAATGATGAATTGAAGCCACTACCAGATTTTGAAATGTTAAAAAAACAAAATCAACAATTAAAGCTTAAAGTGAAATCATTTTATAATGGTAAATTGGAAATTAGGAATTCTGAAGAAATCTCTAATGATCAATCAGTAACAATAAAAACAGATGATGTTTTTGTTAATTTACCATTAATTGATTTTCATTCACAACTCGTCTTTAGAAGGAGAATTATTTTTAACTTTGTAAATAAATTGTAAGTAAAGATAATTGTAATTTATAAAAATATCTAATAACAACAATAAAAAAAGTTATTCATATAAAATACATAAAATTGTATTTATAGTTTTATATTCTTTTTTCATTTAATTAATCTTAATTTTAGGATAGTAAATATTTTACAATTGTTTGGAGTAGACACTGATGATGTTTCGTCACAATTACATCAAATAATATTAACTTTTAATTTAACATCTAAGAATGTTTTATTTAAGCCATACCATTTAAACTTGCTGTCAGTAATTATCATAAAAATGTATGTATACTTGATATAAAATTAAGTTGAGATATTTTTAATAAGAGTTTTATTATGTATGTTCTAGGTTAGCAAAAAAGTTCAGTGAAATCAAGAAGCCTTTAGAAAAACATGCCAGTATAAAATATACCAGTATTTTATTATCTACTTACAATCTCCCAGAAAATTATTTAGATAATTTAATTATGAAAATTTATAACATAGTTTTTGAATAAAATAAATTATTATTAATAATATGTTGTTATAAACTGAGAATTTTTTCCTTACATTTGGAAATCTGTATTGCAATGTACTTTTGATGGCTGTTTACATCGGTGAGAAAAATATTTAAAAATAAGCTATTAATTAAAAAATATTTTATTATCGTCCGAGTTAAAGATATTTATACAAATTTTAAAAGGATATATTTCTATCAATCGATAAAAATTGTGTTCTGAAACCCTAATATTTTTTTTACTCTTATTAAAAACAATAAAATATTATAACAAGTCATTTTAAATTTGTAAATAAGAGTTTTTTATTTTATTAAATAAATTTCTTCTCTTTTGCTCAGTTTTATTTATTAAATATTTATCATCTTCACTTCCAAGTATTATCATGAAATATATATTTATTGTTTTCTACTTATAATTTTATTTATTGAGTGTTTCAAGATAATTTACTGTTTACAAACAGATCAATCACTTTATTATTAATACCATAGTAATGTAATTATTTTCAACAAATACAAACATTTATGTGTGTGTGTGTGTGTACATATATATACGAGGATCGTTTGATAAGTGTGGTAAAAAGTAAGAAAAACTAAATTGAAAAATTAAATTAAAATAATTAAATTAAACAATAAATAAATTTACCATACTTATCAAACGACCCTTGTGTATATATATAAATATATAGATTTAAATGGAAATGTGTATACAAATTAAATATTTAGTTTTTATCAATGTTTAATATATAAAACCTTAATATAAATTTATTTTTTTAGAAAATAGCTGTTTTTCAACAAATAGTTAAATTATAGATTTTATAAAGTTGTTATAAATATAAATTGAAGATGAGTTTTAACAATGGTATGTATTTTATAATATATATTAAATTATTCAGTTTAACTTAAAATCATATTAGTATACAAATGTATATAAAAATGCGATATTTTATATCAGTAATTTTAAATTTGAGGCATATATAAATATAAAACCGTACACATATAAATAATGTGTTTATGAGTCGATGTTCATAAATAGATGAAAGTACTTTCTAGTATCATTTAAAATTTTCTAAAACAAATAAAATAACTTATTATTTTTTTCATTAATATTTTTAAAAAAGGGACATAGTAATGAAGTCAGTACGTAAATAATTTTTCATAATGACTTTATATAAGAAATACAATTAATTCCATATCATTAAGGACAAAGATTTATTTTATTTACTGGAATTCAAAGAAATTAATTATAAATAATACAATTATTAATTGCTTATCAGATACATTCAATGAACTTTTAACCTTGTTTGTTTAAATTTTAAGAATTGTTGGCAACAGTGTCAATATCCGCTTGTTGTGATTGGTGCGATTGTTTTTTTTTCATAGTAATGCCTGTCTTATCTGAGACGGTGCGTGCTGAGAGTTTGTTGAGAGAGCATTTAGAAAACTCTAATCATTTGTTGCAAAGCAGAATGCCGAATATTAAAGTATTTAGTGGTACATCACATCCAGATTTTGCACAAAGAATTGTTGATCGACTTGGTATTGATCTGGGAAAGGTTGTTACGAAGAAATTCAGTAATTTAGAAACATGGTAATTAAATCGTTATTATTTTTAAAAAAATTATATGTGAATTCAATGAAGTATTTAATTATAAAATAGTTGTTCAAAAATATAATGTATATATATATATATATATATATATATATATATATATATATATATATATATATATATATATATATATATGTATGTATATATATTTATATATATATATATATATTTATATATATATATATATATATATATATATATATATATATATATATATATATATATATATATATTTATATGCTTGTATAAATGTACATATAAATATTTTTTTATTAATTTATGTATAAATATTAATTAATATTTTAAATTTCATAGTGTAGAAATTGGCGAATCTGTTCGGGGTGAAGATGTATACATAGTGCAGTCTGGCTGCGGAGAAGTGAATGACAATTTAATGGAGCTTCTTATAATGATTAATGCCTGTAAAATTGCTTCAGCTAGTAGAGTAACAGCCGTAATTCCCTGTTATCCATATGCACGACAAGACAAAAAAGATAAGGTAAGTGTTTTCTAAGTTTATTTAAATAATTATGATTTTCACAGGTGTTTTTTATTTAAGTTAAATAATAGGAAGAATCTACTAATTTTCATATAAACTCAATGAATTATATCTTAATATCTAAACAATAATTTGATTTATTTAAAATCCAGCTGGATATATTTATGTACAGTAATGAGAGGAATAAAGTAATGTTTGTATTTATAAAATTATTATCATTAAGCATAAAATTTTTGTAGTTAATAATGGAATTATTTGTTTCTGAATGAATTCTGAAACAAATTTTATAATGTTAATCTAACATTTTTAATTATATTGTTTCAATTTTTTATCAGTATTACATAATAGTTTACATGTAAAACAAAAGTATTCTGCATATATTTTAATAACAATTAAGAATTTTAATAGTATTATATTTTTATGTTATAAAAAAAAATTCCTATTTAAATAATTCGGCTGAAAACTGAAATAGAAATTTTTTTATTATTTCCATCAAAAAAATGTGTTGTTTGTGTGTACAGATGTATCTCGTTACTCATTTTTATAAATGTATATCCTTGTATAGCAGTACATGTAATATATTTACGCCATTTCATTTATCAAATAGAAGTTCATTTGTATGTTTATTATTTTCAACATAGTGATTTTATTTTCAGTGGTTGTATTCAGTATATCGTGCAGTATTTTTTTTTTAAATACTTCTTTAAGTAGATATTATTTTTTGTATTGAAGTATGATAATTTTTTAAATAACTAAATGTATTGACAAAGTTCATTATTTTATAATCACATCCGAGAACTTCTTTCATGATTTTAAAACTTCATTAGCTGATACTTACATAATTTTATTCTCAGTCACGATATTGTACTTTTAGACTGGAAGTGACGATGAGAATGGCGAAAATTCTAAAAAGATTACCAAGATCCATTTGAAATCAAACGAATGGAAATTCCGGGTAACAACTTAATATATTATTTATTTTGTTAAAGGGTCTTGTATATACATTGAATGTCTGATGGTTAAAGTTAGGTCAGATTATTTTGGGATTAGATATACTAATAAAATTGCATTATATGTAATCCGTGTTTTTTATACTCTTAGCCCTTTAGTGGGATTTATATTTATACATAGAAAGTATTTGTTTATTGAAGCATTGATTTGTCATAAAAGCTATAGAATTAAACTAGATAAGCGTTATTACATTACATAAAGCTATATTGGAATTAAAAAGTATTAATGTAATTTTTATTCAGTATGTTTCCTTTAAACTTTTAATTGAGCTTTTATAAACAAATTGATGTTAATTTATTATTTTAGTATGCATTTTTCGAGGTCATATAGTATTCACAATATATAATTTGTAAAATGTATTTGTTCACCATGTATACACACACGCATATAAAATAAGTACAAGACGTTTTGTTAATATATTTAAAAAACTAAAGTAGTTTTTATAACAAGTTTGTACCATAGTAAATACTTATTTTATATAAAACATACAACAAAGAAATAGTAAATGTTTTTAAAATATTCACCCCAATATTTATAATTTATTTTTTGAGTAATTGTTAACATAATTATCAATAATGTTTGAAAATTATAAGCAAAGTATTGTTTATAATTTATTTTTAAAAAAGTTCCATTGAATAATATTTGTATCAAATTTAATAATAAATGATTAATAAATATTGCAAAATATATAATTATCAATGCTTTGACGTCGTAGTAATATATTTTCATCTAAAGAAAAGTTTGATAACCTTGTACTGAACACCAATATTTTGTTTATGTTGCATTTATATATATATATATTTATTTATTTATTTATTTATTTATATATACATACACACACACACACATATGCATATACACATACATACATGCACAGTATGACGTAAATTATTATTACATTTATTTATTTTTTTGCGGCATTAATTTAAATTGTAGACATGTCTATTAAAATCATTAATTGTTTTTTCTGTCACGACCAGTTATAATTTTATAAATATTATTGTAAGGTTTTAAAATTTATTGATATGATATATCATTTTTAGAACTTTTTTTCTTGCATGGTAGTAGGTTTGAATTTATTTATTTTTTCATGAAAAAAATATTTTTATGGGATCCACTTAATGTTTTCCAATGCTCAATTAAAATGTAATATTAGTCATCATTTTTCATGTATAGATGTTCAAATAATCATAGTGAAGGAATTGTCGGAATATGTATAAATAATATATTTAATTGAATTAACTTATTCAATTATGAACATGATTAAATATTAGATTGATATTATTATTTAATCCTTTTTAAGAAAGCAATTTCTTGCATAAAGAGTTTTTGTTTGACAGGCAAAGTGTATTATAATTTTATGTATTAAATGGTGTATATTTTATGTTTTAGTACTATATGTTTTCAATGAAACATAAAGGTAATCTTAACACATTTTTTGCGGGCGTTTTTCGTCAATCCAAACCGAATAGTGGGTGATTTTTTCAAATATGCTCGCAAAATTATAAAAATAAAAGATGCATAATTTTTACTTCGCCAAATACCCGTGTTCACACGTTCTCCACACCATACCGCTAATTTGTAAAAACCATGTTTTTTCGACTCCCACGCTCTAGTAATAGTACGCGAAAGACGTGTTTAGACGGTTCCCGCATACGATGTGTTAAGTTTAAAAAAAATATTTGCATACATTCTATAGATTCAAGTATAAAATTTTGAACAGTAAAAAGAAAGAAAACGCTTTACATTGATGCTAACATTTCCTTTCCATATATCCATTTTTCAAAAAGATAATCCCGATGTAATTTCATGTTTAACCCTTTCAGGACTTTGTTCCCGTTTTATCTACAGTGAGTACAAATCGATCATGGTGATGGTTTGCTCCCGAGCATCGCCTGTTCCCAGAGCTATGAAATATAAATAACTGATTTTCTATTCACTGAAAGTATTTTATTTTGGATTAGTCATATTTTTGACTAAATTACCGTTTAACAGTGGTTATCGTTTTATGTGTGTTTAAAAATCATAGATTTACCAATGGGGTCAAAATATTAATACAGATTGTATACGAACAAAAACATAGAAAAAAAAACAGTGAGACTACGTAGCTAATGCAATGCAGCCTTAGTGATTATCATTGTTTATGGAATGTTACAGTGACTAATGCTGATGTCTTTACATATATTTGAAAACTAATAGTTTTGTGTTGTTTTTCCTAAGCTTGAATCAAAATTTGAAAAATTAACCAGGGTTGTGAAAATCGTAACAGCATGTTTCAATGAATAACATTTATGTATGAGTGTATTTAAATTCCAAGAGTCATACCCGATTAATTAAAATAATTAACTTTTTCCATTGAGTCGACCGTTTACCGTTATGTGATTGTCAGTTTAAATGCTTTGTGTTTATATGCTTATTAAAAATGTCACTAACAAGGGTGTATTTGCAACCGACATAGCACTGTGACACTAGTGCTTGGTTTAATAACTTAAAACATTAAATTTATTCTTAATATACATAGTATTTATATTTTGCACCCCTTCACTAGTTCACGTTAAACTTTTTGCAGGTCAGTTACTGTGAAAAACAGAAAAGTTTATTTTTTTATGATATATAAAATTTTGTTGCAAATGAACCCTTTAGAGTCGAGAAAGTGAATGATTTTTTTAAAAAAATATTTTCATAAATTTTATTTTGGCAGAGCCGGGCACCGATATCTGCGAAGCTCGTTGCAAATATGCTCTCCGTATCTGGCGCCGATCATATTATTACGATGGATCTTCACGCGTCTCAGATCCAAGGATTTTTCGATATACCCGTCGACAATCTTTACGCCGAACCGGCGGTTTTAAAGTGGATCAAAGAAAACATTTCGGAATGGCGTAACAGTATTATAGTTTCACCGGATGCGGGAGGTGCGAAAAGAGTCACTTCGATTGCCGACAGGCTGAACGTGGAATTCGCTTTGATTCACAAAGAACGTAAAAAGGCCAACGAGGTAGCATCGATGGTGCTCGTCGGAGACGTCAAAGATCGGGTAGCTATTTTAGTCGACGATATGGCGGATACGTGCGGAACTATTTGCCACGCGGCTGAAAAATTAATAGAAGCGGGTGCGACTAAAGTGTACGCTATTCTCACGCATGGAATTTTCTCAGGTCCTGCGATTTCTAGAATCAATAATGCTAATTTTGAAGCCGTAGTTGTTACGACTACAATACCTCAAGACGGGCATATGAAAGAATGCCCAAAAATTCAGGTGCTTATTTTTAGCATTTATTAATCATTGATGTTTTTTATTTTAACAAATTGTTTTATATTAATTTTTTTTAATTGTTATTTTTTAGTGTATAGATGTTTCAATGATTTTCGCAGAAGCTGTACGAAGAACCCATAATGGGGAATCTGTATCCTATTTGTTCTCAAATGTTCCATATTAAAGACAATTTAATGATTTCAATAACAGTTTAGATATTGAAAGCAATGTATTGGTATTGTTTGTTGTTTTATGTAAGATGAATCTTATATAAATTGTTTTATTATCCATTATGTAATCTATACATATTGGATATATTTAAACAAATATATTTTTGAGACAAAGTCAAGATTGATGTGCTAAATAAAGTGTTTTTAATTTTGATTTACATTTTTTTAAATATAATGTGATATAATTCTGTATTAAAGCTTCTCAATTAGCAGTTTAAAATGGTGTTTACAGTAAAATTATATATATATATATATATATATATATATATATATATATATATATATATATATATATATATATTTCTTTTTTTTGTTTTGAAAACATAATTAATTAAAATAATGATGATCTGAATTACATATGATAATTGTGTGTACAAGTTTTATAATTTAAAATTGTTATTAATTAAAACCAATAATTTTTGAAATATATTTCATTTGAAAATTAGTTAATACATATGTTTATTAATAAATTTATGAGCACTGTGATAATTGACATATAACATGTTTATAGATGATTGTTTCCATTAACTTTTTTAGTCAAAGTTCAAGTAAATAAAATAAAAAGATAAATAAAAAAATACAAAAGTTTATTTTCACAACATAGTAAGGTAATCAAATTTTGTATAAACTTCAAACATGTAAAAGCAATAATGTCAGAAAAAATATTTGTTAAAAATATCACAAGTTTCTAAAAGTACAATAAACTTTTTAATATAAAACAAGATTAAAAGGTCTTGTAATTTAATAGTGAATAATTCATTAACTACAATTTTTTTGCAGGAATGTTTAGTTTATCATTGATTTATTTAGAACTGTTACTATACTTTTTAGCCGAATAGTTTTTCTACAAATTAATAGCTATAAACAGTAATAAAATGAACAGAGAGAATTAACACTTAAAGGTATGTTATTTGTGTGTGTGCAGTGTGTTTGTTTGTTTTTTTTTAAAATTAAAAAAAGGTATTATATATAATTTTATTTAAGTAGAAAAGAATCTAATATAATACATTATAAAAATTACAAAATATGACAGTAAGTAAAATAAATGCTTTTTATACATCTAAAAAATTAAAATATTACAATGACTAGTGATATATTTTCCATTTTTAATATTTGTATTTAAAATCAGAATTTAAATATTCAATTCACATTTTTGAAGAGTATTACTTTTAGGATATGAAAATCAACAGTATTAGTTGATAAATAATTCTCATTGTTGTATTTTTGTCTGCATATTAATTCATGGTGAATATGAACATAAAAGAAAAGTAGATTGTACACTAAAAAAAATTATATACACAATATAAATGTAAATATATTTATAAAGTATACTTCCATAAGAAAATTTTCTAGAAAGAAAAATAATTATATATCACCATTTGTAACATTTCCTCTTACTTCTTTGATTTCAAATATATTTATAGTAGTCTTATGACTTCTGACATCCACTTGGCAATGAAATATCAAATACAATAGGTGGATTATTGGGTAAGTAATTTAAATCACATGTAGAAGCATTAATGAATATTATTTTTCCATCAGATGAAATTCCATATCCTAAATATTGTACATATATATGTTAAAAATTGGTATTATTTGTTCATATACTCATTTGTGTACTATACAAATTTGTATATATCAATGAATTACGTTTATTAATGTATTATTTAAGTTACCTTCATGTATATGACCAAAAACGTGATATTTAGGTTTCACTCTTTTTTGTACTGTATTTAAAAGTTCTACGCAACCTGCTCTGACTCCACTACAACAAAGATCACCATGTCCAACCGGTGGTGTATGAGTTACTAAGATATCCACATTTTCTGGTATTAAATTCCATTTTGATAAACATTCTTGTCCTCTTGGTAAATTAAATGCCCATTTACAAAATTCTGGTTGCCTATAATACTTATTGATTATATAAAATGAATTTTAAATTATATTAATTGTTTAATGTCATCAATCTATGGCAATATTTAAAAATAATGCAAGTTTATTTATACTTAAATCACAAATGACATTTTTAACTTACCATGGAGTGCCATATATTGTAATACCTTGAATATCAACCATTGAATCTTCCAAATAAATGCAATTGATCAAATGTTCTTTAATATTGTGAGTTTGGACAGCATCTGATATACTTTTCTTTGGAATACCAAGTGTAGGAATTTCATCAATTAAATTACCAGTATGTTTAATTCTTACACTTTTTGTTTGTAATGGATGAGTAAAAAGTGGATCAAAACTTAATTCATGATTTCCAGCTATAACAATCTTGTATTTATGTGGTAATTTTCCTAAAATGAATAATAGTGAATATATGACTAATTTATATTGTAGTGTTGAGCTATTAAAATTGCAAAATATCCTCTCTATTAATAAAAACTTTCTTTTTATGTGATTTTAATTTAAAATTTGTCATATGTTTAAATTATGTTATAATCTTATGAAAAAAAATTACAGAACTGATAAATAGGGTTCATATTACGAGTTTACACATTTTTAAATTGTAAAGTATTGCCAGCGATTGAACTGATTATTTTTGATATTTTTTTTTAGTTCTTTCATTAATTTATTTAAATAGTTGATTTTATCACATCCGTCGAGGTATATAACAGATCAATTAATTTTGGCTATTCTTTTATTAAATCTTTTACCTATCCAAGAATTAAAGTCTATTACTTCTTGTAGCCCCCCACAACGAGTAAAATCTCCGGCATGTATAAAAATGTCTCCGTCAGGTATTTCGAATTTAATATTCGGTGTGAGTGAATGTGTATCACTCATGCAAACAACTCTCATTTTATTAGACAATACATCTGATTTTGGTGGTTTAACATTTACTTTAATGAAACGACTTGTTTTGTGTAGATCTGCCCAAGCTGCTGTAGGATTATTTGTTAAAGGATGCACTTCTATAATTTCACTTTTACAATCCATAGTGGTATGTACTTATTACAAAATGATTATCTATTTTTAATTTAATTACTCTTTATACGTTTTATAACATTGCTAGTGAAAATAAATATAATATTAAACGTGACATATCTCTTTTTACATTTGTAAGGAAAAATTAGACCTGACAACCATATTTGACTATACAAAGTTGTGTTCATAGATTGAAATAAGTCAAGTCAAAATCGATACAATTTTTATATTTATAAATTTAATACTTTTCATTATTAATATAAGATTAAATATGACAAACATTTTTGTTTATTGAATTTAGTGAAAATCTTTTTTTTAAGTGTTGCAATTAAAATTTTATGCTTTTAAAAATAATGCACCTCATGTAAAGCTGTCAAAATAACTGATTTTATATTTTAAACAATTTTTATTTAATTTTATGTATTAATAAATCCAAATAATTAATTTCTTTATTTAATAAATATATTACTGTTCTTTTATTAGATTTATAATTCAGAATTGCCAAAGAAGACATTGATTAGTCAGTCATTAAATTTAAAATATATTGAATATCTCTTATTTATTCCTAATATAAATTGTAATTACTTGCTACTGTAACAAGTTTAAAAGTAAGAGATAAAGATGATGACATTAACTGGAGCAACCCCTTCTGGAATCCCAGATAAAATGTGGCAACCACCGTTTGTATTATTTGAAACTACGTAAGTATATAAAAAGATTACCTATTTGTAATTCATATATTGTATTATTTAATGTGTGTGTGTATATATATTTATGTATATAATTTGTAATTGATAATATATAGATTTAGTACCAAGATACATACTTTATAATACATAATATTAAAATGTATGTATTGTAAAACATCATAAGTTACATTACCAAAATTTATCTGGAATAAATCAATGTAAATGTCGTTTCTATATCATACAGTTCATCTGTAATTGAAATTCACATAAATTGAAAAATTATTAGAAACAACAAAATTAATAAATGTAAAAATTTTATTATTGTTCATTACAAAAAAAATACCATTATGTAAGTTGAAAATATATTTTAATGTAATTACATTGTTGCAGAATGGGTGATATTACAATTGAATTATACTGGAAACATGCTCCGACGACATGCAGAAATTTTGCAGAATTAACACGACGAGGCTACTACAACAATACAAAATTTCATCGTATCATCAGAGATTTTATGATTCAAGGCGGTGACCCAACAGGTACTGGAAAAGGAGGAACATCTATTTACGGTCCTACTTTCAAAGATGAAATAAATGCAGATCTCAAACATTGTGGAGCAGGTATTCTCTCGATGGCAAATTCTGGTCCAGATACGAACGGATCTCAGTTTTTCATTACATTAGCCCCCACACAATGGTTAGATGGTAAACATGCAATTTTCGGTAGAGTGAACTCAGGAATGCAAGTTGTTAAAAGAATAGGTTTAGTTGAATGTGATAAAAATGATAGACCTGTTGATGATGTAAAAATTTTAAAAGGAAAAGTTCTTAAAGAATAAGTTTTAATGTATGATTAATTATAATTTTTTTAAGTACATTTATTGTAAATTGCTAAGTATTTTTTACTATTTGTAATGAAAAAGTGAAATTGAATTTTTTTTTAGTATCATTTTTATTATAACCACATTTTAAATACACATGAAAACAGTAATTTTGTAAAGTTAAATATTTGTACAAATTTACATTCACTTTATCAAAATGAGAAATAGTATTCTAGAATGGCCAAATAAATTAAAGAAAATACACTTGGAAAGTTTTCCACATTTGAACAATATCACAATAAAACAATAGTTGGTTATTTAAAATTATTTTACATATGTTCCCCGGATCAACTACTAGGACTAGATGAATTCTTTAAGATGATATTCTGATGGATCACAATAAATGAATTGGTAATGGATGAGCCTCAGAGTTGATAACATATTTGTTTAAATCTATTTCTTTTGGATCATCGCTGAATAGTAAATATAAATATTTTAAAGTTTCTCCAAGAAAGAAAGATTCCATCATATCTTTGGGTCTTGTATTTAAAGGATTGCGAACATTTCCTATCGATGTATATCCGTTCATTACTTTTGTGTATTTTTCAAAAGCCTCGAATATTTTCCAGCCCCATTCTTGATATGTTTTGTTGTTCGTTAGTTGGTACATATACCATAAACTTTCAATGAATTCCGGTCTTAATAAATTATGAGCATCGTTTGTTTTAACATACATATCAGAAGATGCACCTTCCTAAAAGTGCATCGCAGCATATTATGTTAATAAAAATAGTGAATTGTTTGGTTTGTGATAATCGACAAAAATAGTATAATACCTGTATATTAAAGTAAGTAATCTCTGGTGCTAAAAATGTAGGTTGTTGAGCATATGTTAAATAACATGTATAAAGTAAATCTTCTGCTAATTTCATATGACTTTTTGGAAGTCCATTATGCACACCAAGTGCTAAAGTTCCAGGTAAGTAACAAGTGAGATGATCCATTTTAGGTTTAAAGTCTTTTCCACCGGCCAATAATTCTCCAATAAACAATAACTTATTACGAGAAGTCTTTCTCGCAAGCAATTTTTCGACTCCGTTAATGGCTTTTACATAATCGTCACGAAGGCTGTCGAGTACAATTCGATATTGTTTTCAATGTTATTTAAAATTATTTTAAATTTTAATAAAAAGATTAACCTTCCGATTTTTTTCTAAAGCAATAGTAAAATATTCTAAATTATTGTTTTACTTACTAATCTATTTTTTTACCAGTTTGAAGCCATTGCTTCAAAAGATACTCATAATAACTATCTCCCCGAGCACCTAATGTTATTGTAGAATACGATCTAAATTGCCCAGTATTTGCATTAATGAAAATTGGAACAAGTCCTTCAATTTTTTCTAATCCGTGTATATGAACAGAAACTTTTGAAACGGCATTCTATGAAAATACAATAAAGAACATGAGGAATTTTAAAATTTAATTAAATTCACACACATATTTTATATCTTTCACAGATGAAATATATTTGTTATATCAAAGTAAAATAATTACCTCAAATCTAAAATCATTTGTACTTCTACTTAAATCTCTAAATTCCAACTGAATGGTTGTAACTTCTGATGTGCTACTGTCTGGAGACCATTTAGGAGAATGAGCTTTACGGGTTCCAAGATTAACATCTGAATATGGTACTCCAGACCCTGATTCAAAGCATGGTAAAAGTCTTTCACCTAAATCAAACTGTTACAAAATTATGTATTTTAAAGAATCATGCCTTTTTAAAATAGCTTAATATAATCCTTACAGCTTTATCTAAATACATTTTATCTCCTGATAAATGATATATACTGAGTAAACCACCAAGTACTCTTATTGTAATTTCAAACAAATTTACATCTTTATTAATATCAAATCTGAGATTAGTTGCAGTCCATTCACGAGCTCTAGCATATTCTAAAATTAAAAAATTATAAATTAAAGTTTTATTAAAAATAAAAAAACTATGTATTGCCTTCATGTAATCCCATAATATACATAGTATCCAAAGAATCAACTATTGTTAAACCGATTCCAAACCAGTCATGAGAACTGCCTGATATTGGTTTTAAATGATCGTGACCCCAAGCGTATTTCTTGTATCCTCCCCAAGCATGTTTAAATGCTTGAACAATAGCTTTTTGTTTATCATTCGTGGCACCTAAAAACACATTCTTTTTTTACATATATAAGATATTTATTACAGTCTATTACCAATAAAATGTATGGCGTCACTTTTAGGCGGTTCTGCTATTTGGTTTAAATTATTACTTATTTCAGCAATATTTGTATCGAGTGAAGATTCACTTAACTTTATTTCTTCCAAAACTTCCTTAACGTTATTTTCATGTAAATGTGCACTTTCATGTGTGAAATGTTCATATTTTTTAGTAGTTGGTTTTATTATAAAAGCACCTTTTTTAATAGAACCAAAACTGGGTTTTTCATCTAACAAAAATTTATTTGTATCATTTGGTAGTAAATATAGGAGGGAAAATCCAGCAATAACAGCTGTCATATAAAGTAAACTACGTTGTAATCTAGATAATTGATTCCACCACTGAAAATAAAAAAATAAAGGTATTTTTTTCTGTTAAATTTTTAAAGTTACAAGTAGTACGAGCGATATGTATATTTTGCTTAAATTTTCTTTTCTTTGTTAACGGTATTTCATTGTATTTTATTTAATATAGAATATATCTTACTCGTCGTAAACTTCTGGAACTTTGGTTATAATCCGAGACTGATGTGTCATTTACATTTACAGAAATATGATCTCTTTTAGGACCAATCATTTTTATAATTAATATCTATATTCAAAGAACATTCTCATTAATGAATTTTCAAATATGTATGACTTTTTAAAATGTAAAGTATCTTTTTCCATTGTCAATTTAAAAACAATTATATCTGCACTAAAATAATTATATATACATAAGTTAGAGCCCTATAACACAGTTTTGCAAAATATCCAAAATTTCATTCTATAAAAGTAATCAACACACTAAAATAATGACATAGAACACGTAAACACAGACATGACTTAAATCTACAGTCATTATAATGCTAAAATACTGTCAGTGTTTTTAATATACGCTTTCATTAAAAGTCCCTAAATCAAGCAAATTTCATATTTTCACAATTTGAATTTACCATAAAAATTTAAAACTTATTTGTTCATATTCAATCATGCAAAATGTTTTAATTTTGTTAATATCTAATTTATTTTCATTCTAACGTTTTAGCGTGAATATGAATAAATATATATATATATATATATATATATATATATATATATATATACGCATAGTGTTTGTAATACAAATTTCAAAATTCATGAATATACAATGTTATTTAAATTTTAGGTAAAAAAAGTAATTAAAATAAACATTGCTGTAATGACAAAAATACTTTTATTTTATATCAGATGTTAATTTTTAATTTAGTAGTGATATAATGTAAATTAATTTAAAATAGTGTATTTAAAATGAGCTTGAGGGCAGGTAAATAAATTTTATATGCCTATATATATATATTTAAATTAAAACCAATGTTTTACTATAAAAAAGTATATTTAAAATAATTTTTAAATATAAACATTACAAATGTACAGTTCTTAAATAATTATTACTAGTGAAAATTCAAAAAATCACATTTAAAATAAGTTCAAAAATTCAAACAGTACAGATGATATACTGTACTTATAAAACAATTCAATTAAAAAAAAAAACACAGATAATATACAGTAAGTTTTTTTATACATGAAGAATATATGTACTTTTATTATTAAAAGCATATATTTCTAAAATAAGTTTAATGAAACTGTAATTAATAATGCAATGATTTTTCAGATTTTCACCTGTAATCTTATATTAATCTTGTTGGAAAACTGTTCAGTCTTCTGTATTATTTTGTTATATTTTTTGTAGTCAAATATTAAAATTTAAATCTTATAGTATGTGTATGGATGCATGTATGTATATATGCATGAGTGTATGTATATATATTCATCCAAATGTGATGCCTAGATTTGTTTCATTAAAAAGAAACATGTGTATAGGGTGGTGTATAGGAAAACATGTGTATAGTTTCTTTTTAATAAGACACAAATCTAAGCCTCACATTTGGATGGCCTTTATACACACACATATACAAATACACACAATCACACATACACATTAAATACAAACAAAATATAGTACACACATAATAAGGCACTTATTGAAATTGTTGCATAAATGTTATAATGCTGATTGCAACTTATGTTCAGTATTTGAGAATTACATATATATATTCTTATAACATTTGATAAATAATTGCACTGGCTATAAAAAATATCAATTTTATGAAATATATGTAAAATACGAATTCATAGCTATTTATTAATTCTAATTGTCATAATGTCTTAAATGTTAATTTAAAAAACAAGTGTCAGATTAATCACAGATTTATGAGCACAGCTGAGTTCGAATGTCTTAATTTTTTAAATAAATATTACAATTTTGTAATATTCAAAATTTTGTTAGAAATCAAACTTCTTTAGGAGTTATGTTTTTAATAAAAATAATAGAATGATAATAGTACTGATAATTATAATATTCTTGATGTATGTATGTATATATGTGTATATATATATATTTTAAAGCAACATATTATAATGAAATTAAATATGAATCTTCTGTAACTTCAAATTATTGTGCACTCACAACACTGCATTGAATAATAGAGACAGTTAATGATGCAATTTTCTTCTTCTTCTTCCTCCTCTTCCTTTTTCTCATTATTTGACTTTTCTGGTAAGTCCACTGTGTCAGCACTCCCATTACAATTAACGAGTTTTTCATTACTGGCTTCTTTATTATCTTCAGGAACTGTCAATATAATATCACCTGGACAGTGCTCTGTATCACATGAATCTTCAGTGTTTACTTCCGAGTTATCAGCATTCGATATGTCAATGTAATCCGCGATGTCACTTTGTGTACATTTGTCTTGTTTAGATGGTGTTGACGATGGTTCTGTCGAACCTCTAATCACATTTTTAGGTTCGGAACTTTCGTGGACGGTTTCGGAATGCGATGATTCATGTATCATCGTGTGACTAAAAAAAAAGAAAACGAAATGTCAATTATTTTACTAATGATCAGATCTCACGTTACCTCTCGTACATACTGAGGCACATTCGACAAGTACTAGTTGCTTATAACCTTTCTGCAACAGTTTTTATGAATGAAATTCACCAAGCGTAATTGAAGCTTGATTATAACAATAGTCATTTTTGTATCCATTTATTATATGTAATAACGTAATTTTTTGATTATAAAATCCATATCTTACATATTTAAAGTGTATATTAAAAAAAAAAACACACACTTAGGGTTGAAATATCTACATAATAAATTATGTCTATAAGAAAATATTCACAAATTATGATATAGAGAAAATATGTAATAAAAATTATAGTAAAAAAATTTTAGAAACAGAATTTATGTAGTTCTTAAATAAAAAGTCAGTTTTCAATCGTTAATAATAAAATTACACTGAATAAATGTGTCCATGAAATTACAAAAAAAAAGAATAAGTAATATTCATATTGTTTAATTTTTTTTAAAATTCCCTAGAAATATTACAAAAAATTGTATAAACAGGAAATTATAAATTAAAAAATTATTAGATTCTATTTTACAAATTTATATATATATATATATATATATATATATATATATATATATATATATATACATATATACATTCCACTTGTAAGTTCCGTGATAATGCATGTGTAAGGATTATGACAGTGTCAAAAATATTATACACCTTGGCCGAAGGTCCTTTAGATTTTGATCTCTTTATGATTCATTAATAAATTGCTTTGTAAATTATATACTTAATGTGAAATTTAAAAATCATATTTATGTAAAAAATACTGAATATATTTTTTAATGAACTATTAAAATGGCAATTTCTTTAGTCTTTTTTATTTAGCATCCATCTCGAGTCATTACAGAAGATATTCAAAGGAATAGGTATATTTATAATCCTGGATTCTTTGCAATGAGTTAAACATAGCATTAACCTTATTTTTTTAATAATCACATCGAGAATTATAAAAATATAAATAAAATGTTGAGTTAGTAGTTTATTCAAGTTACTTAAAATTATGAGCCTATGTATGTATTTGGCATTTGGGCTGATAA
>CP092091.1:5857500-5917500 GCA_029203775.1 Neoneuromus ignobilis
TAAAAACTAAGAGTATTTTGAATAGTATGTATTTTAATCACAGCCTAAGAGTAAATCTGAAAAAGGGTATATTTTCGAAATAGAAATTACAATATTTTGGAAAAAATCAAATAATCTGGATATTAATTAAAATACAATTTCCTAAGTTAAAGTCATTAAAATATTGAAAATTTGTTCGATTGTTGTAATTTTTAAGAAATATAATTTCTAAAAAAATATTAAAATTTAATTTTCCATTTGTGATGTAAAATTATTAAACATAAAACACAAATATAAATATTTTTTTTTAAAAAAATATGCACTGTTAAATAACTGATTATATGCATCTCAAGAATTTTATATATCAAAGAAAATATACTGTATATTAGCGAGGAATTGTTCAAGAACTGTAACTGAATGAGATTAAGTTTATAAAAACATTAAATATAGAAAAACAACAAAGAAATTCCGTTCGTTTCGTGATATAGATTGACATTTGAGGATTTGAGGATAGTTCTATTGAAATGATAAACAGTTTGAATGAAAAAGTTTGGAAAATAGATAAAGGCCCAAGACTTTATTTGTTTGTTAAAAAGATTTTTAGATATCCAGCTTGGAATGATTACAAAATAATTTGTAATTTTTCCAGGGGCAGGAATGATCATGCGTGAAAAATTAAATTAGGAAATGACAAAAAACAAATCTGGAAAAGTTTAATATTTCATAGATGTATTTGGTTGGAATGCCCTTCATTCCAGTATTTTCAAAATAACATATTAAAACTTTAAAAAACATATTAAAACGAATAAAATGTAATAATATGAAAATTGTTTGAAAATTATAATCCTAAACAGATATACACTGATGTGCATAAATCATCGCCAATGGCTGACATAAGCAATTTATTGATATAATTCAATGAAGTCGTTAAATTAAAAAATATATATTTAATTGATAATAAATATAATATTCATTATATTTATTCATTATATAATATTCATTATAATTATTTTCAATTAAATATATTTTTTTAATTTAACGACTTCATTGAATTATATCAAAAAAATGCTTATGTCACCCATATGGCGATGACTTATGCACGTCAGTGTATTATTATTATTAATGTCAAAAATTAAGATTCTTCATGATTTTTTAATTGTTTCATGTCTAATTAGATTTTGTTTAGATACTACCGTTTTCAGCTACCTGTTGTTATATATATATATATATGTATATATATATATAAAGATGAAATATTTATTATTTGTGGGTAAATGATAAGCAGTTCTTTTCCACTATCATAAAAACCATCTGAATAAAGCAAAGTTATGTATGTATGTATGTATAATTATGTCTCTTATACACGAAACAATCAGAAAGTATTAAGTGTTTATTCAGTTGAATCAATTTGATACCATTGGCCCCGACTTTTATTTAACCAACAACGAAACTACTCGTTACGACAATGGTTTAATTGGTTGAGGAATATCATATACATATATATACATTGTATGTACATGATGCAGGTTTTAAATCTAGACCTTGAAATAGAGTTATAATTATAATTTGTATAGAGCGGAGGTGCTTGAACATTATTCTGTCGTGTCAATGTTGGTGTATGTTTAAATGAGGGTATATAAAACAATGAAAATTCAATTTTTGGAATTTAAATTCGTTTCGAAGGCGTCGTCGGTAATCTGAAAAAATAGTGTAGTTATTGTTAATTATCTTTCAGGCCAATTTAGTTTATCTCGTAATGAATTTATTACATGTTATTTGAATAATTTTGTTGATTTAACAATGTTTTCATTCTTAAAATAGTTATATTATCGTTAAATATATCATCATCATTTTCTATCCACTGTTGGATGAAGGCTTCTCCTGAAACTTCATTTCGAACGATTCAGTGCCCTGTTTTATTCTATTCTAACGAATTTTCGATATCTATTTATCTATATCTATCTGTTTATATCTATAATAATTCCATCACAAAACTAATGTCATTAATCTCCTCCGATCGTGAACGATTATCTCCGAATTTTAACGATTGTAAATAAACATCATTTACGATTACAAATATCACAGAGTGATCGTAGTGAGCGGCGGGCAGAACCCGCTTGTGGGAACGAACAGGGGGCAGAGCCCCCTAGTATGAATAAATTATTTTGTATTTGTTGATTTGATTTTCGTTTTTTCTGTTAGTCATCTGTATCGTTGATTTTTTATCTAATGATGAATCGCTATGACCGACTGATGTATTATTTTTTCATTTAATTCTTACTTTCGTCTCTGAAATGTTTTATATATAATTTTTATGCGAAAACGACTTTTTTTTTAAAAAAAATAGCCACTAATTGAAAAAACTGAGTGCGAAATTTATGAACCTATTATAGGATTCAGAAGGAACAGAAGGCATTGGTTCTTTAAAAATTAAAATGTGTAATCCAAACATGGAGCTTCGACCATTTATTTACTAACGCTAGATTTTCATTATAGTATTTATTACTGTGCCTATTTATTTTCTATTTATGTATTTTCACACGTTTTCATCGTTTCGTTTAAATGTATCAAGTTCTAAAATAATATTATAGAATGAAAAGAATATATAAAAATATCTTTTATTATCTATAAATCATTTTTTTGAAAAAAAATCGGAAAATAAAACCATATAATTATTAAAACGAATATTTTTTATTATAAAACTCGTACGCAATTCTACAATCATTCTTTATACTAAATTGAATTCTTGTCTTTAAGATTTATTTTTTTTAAAAAAAAACAGTTATATTTTTTATTTAAAAAAATTACGAAGTTTTTGTTTTATAGAAGACTTCAATTTTTTCTACTGCGGACCATACGTCGTCTGCTAATAAATTAGGCTCTTCGAATGCACCGAAATGACCTCCGCGTAACATATCTGTAGTCTGGATCAAATTTAAATATTTCAATTTCAAAATTTCATCCGGAGCGTAAGCGAGTTCATGTGGGAAACGTGCGCATGCTGTTGGTACATTTGTTTGGACTCTATAAATGTATAAATCGAATTAATATTTATATATGTGTGTGTTTATATATATATATACAAGAATTTACCCTTCTAAATTAAGACTCATCTGTTGTTTATTAAAATTTTCTGCATATAAACGCATTGATGTAGTAATGGAATTCGTAATCCAGTAAATCATAACATTGTCAAGTAGATCGGCGTATGAATACTTTTGTGTTAAACCGCCATCAGGTAAATTGATCCATGATGGGTTGGTCCATGTTGAAAATTTTTCAAGAATGTAAGCAGCAAGTCCGACTGGTGAATCGCGAAGAGCAATTCCTACAAAATATAAATTATACCTGTAATATAACTAAACTTCATTCCAAGTCACAGACATTGTATAACAATCAACTCTTTTCTAATTAAAACGTTTTTAAAGTCAAATAACACGATTGTACGATTGAAAATCGATAGAAAAGTATGACAGATGATTCACTGTACATAAACTTTTACAGATGAATTTTGGACATTGTTGATCGTACAAAGCCATCTAGATTTAATTATCGAACATCACTTATAGTTACCATTTTATATTTTTTCATTTTATATTACTATTTTGGTAACTACTAATTTGTTAAAAAAGGTGATTGATAATCAAATATGCATCTGTCTAATAATGGAATTTGTCATGGAAAAATACGTAAAAACTAATCTAACAATAGATGTTAGAAAAAAGTATTTATATATTGCGTTTAATTTATTTGTTGAAAATCAACTTTCAAATAGTATTTTTCTATATCACAAAATTTCTTTAAATCAACATATTTTTTACATATTAATGATACAAATTATGGACTTGTAATTGAATTTCAATGTTAGACTTATCAATTTTTACCTAATGTATCAGGCTTTGTTGCTTGCAGATGCATGTATCCAGATTCGCGCAATAAAAATTGGTATTTATCAATGAGTGGATACATTTTATCTTCGTGTTCTTTTTCAACAACTAAACTAGGGATGAAAGCGCCGATTATTGTTTTCAAAATAGATAACGGGCTGTTAACAAAGCACATATTTGAATGATGTCCGATTACGTTATCTGGGAACAGAACTGCTAGGTTCGATGCTATCATCGAACCCCAATCACCACCCTGTACGTAAAATTTATCGAAACCGAGACGTTTCATTAAATTTTTCATAATGACAGCTATCTGTGCTGGTCCCATTCCTTGTTTAACTGCTCCGTCGGAGAATCCGTAACCTGTTAATGAAAAGAGATTCATAGAACATTTTTAAATATGATATTTTAAAAATATATAATTTTTATTTAATAATAATTTTGAATGAATAATCTCAGTAATCAGATTTTCGATTATACGATATTTTGTGCAATGTAATAATTATATATGTATGTTAACAAATTATCATTGTTAATATAACTACAATTATTTTTTCCCACAAATTAATTACTGTTTAAACTCTCATATATATTAAAATATATTCTACTTTACACGCATATATTTTTTAAATAATGAATAAGTATGTATCGATTAACCACGATCAATATACAAATATAAATAATAAAAAATAAATGCACTCCACCTGGTAACGATGGAATAATTAATTCGAAAACAAAATCATGTTCTTTGCGCGGATTTGAAAGCAATGGAATTATATTCCAAAATTCTTTAACAGATCCAGGCCATCCGTGTAACATAAGCAACGGAAGGACTCGAACTCCGGTCGTCACCTTAGGCTTCACGTGTACGAAATGTATTTTCAGGCCTTGGATATTTGTCTTGTAATGGGGATATTTGTTTAAAATTTGTTCACGTTCGCGCCAATTGTATTTGGTTTTCCAAAAGTCGATAATTTCCGAAAGTATTTTCGTATTAAATCCATAGCTGAAGTTTGCATCTTCTAACGGATCGTTGAATTTTGGAATAATATCTAGACGGTGTTGGAGATCTTGTAAAATCTGTAAATATATATATATATATATATATATAAGGTGACCTAAATGAGAGTGAAGGGTTTAGACATACATTTACTTGTTTACTTTCATTTACTATCCTTCATTCTCATTTGTGTCACTTAAACAAGCTATAAATTAGACATTATGTTACACTTATATAACAAATATACAGTAGACATAAGATGAATAATTTATTATTACAATTTAATGTCTAATCTAGCAAAGATATTTAACTGATTTATTCGTATAATGGCTTTTGATTAAATGAATACAATATATATTATTAATATAGTTTTTCGTTTTCGTTCAACATTTCAATTGTGGTAATGTGTTATCTTTAATCTAGTTACAATAAAGGAATGTTTATTTTTTGTTTTATTGATTTAATATTTTTCAATCTTCTCATAGTGTAGTAAAATATTTTCGATTCGAATTATTTTTCCTTCATCGCGTTACGTTTATGTCCAATATTTTGTATGTTAGTATAAAGACTGCTATTTAATGGTAAGTTCTAAATAATTTTAAAATTAGAAACCTAGTCTGGAGATAAATTATTTACTGTTAAAATATGTACGTTTATATGTGTACTGTATTTTTTATTCTATATTTGATAGTATTTTGATGTATTTTTTAAAAATTCTAATTTATTTTCCTTATTATCATTATTCATCGAAATATTGATACTTCTTAATTGTCAATCAATCATAGTTTCCTTGTAGGACTGTAAACTATTTTTCTCTTAAAAACCGGATAACTATAACTTATTATTAAACACTTTTATGTTTACTGAGAAATTCATGTGCGTACTAAAATGAATAACCTTTCTAGGAAATAAATGTTTAATAATATAATTTAATTCAGTAACATATGCATCGTTTTTAAAAGAATCTTGTCTTCAAAACCGATATCTGTTACCAAATAAAATTAAACAGCAATTTAAGGGGGTATTCTAGTATAGAATTTCGAAAAAAAAATCGATTTTTTGCATATTTTCAAAGTTTAGACCTTTAAGAATATGTCCTTAAGAGGATTTTTCGAAATTCGAAATATTTTCAGAATTACAGCTATTTTTGTGCCGCGCCAACCAATCCAGTCTGGCCGGAACGAATCAACTTTAAACGTGTTTTTCTCAAAACTTTTTTCGAACTAAGTTCTAATGGACCGATTTACTTGAAATTTGGTACAGAGCTTCTCAATATAACAGTGATTGCCCCCGCCTAGGATTGTTTGAAAATTTCGTTTTTTACTATTTTTAAAAAATTACGAAATATGAAAAAATAGAGCAAAAAATGACTGTTTTTTCACACTGACGCCATTTTGCGAAAAATTTTTTTTTAAATTTCCCTAGGCGAGGATGCTACTACAACCTTCTTTTTTAATAATTTCAAAAAAAATTTTGTTTTAAATGATTGGAAGGGTTGAAACCACATCAACCAGGAGACACCTTTTTTTCGAGCCCCCACTTTGCCAGCCTGTACCTTTTTCAATTTTGAATTTTTTGTTTTTAATACTTTTTTATACTCTTAAAATGTCAATAAATATCTGATAAAAAATGGATAGTAAAAATATTTGTTTTTTTTATAGCGCCCGAAAAAACACCTAAAATTCGTGCGTCTAGACTAGAATACCCCCTTAATTCTAAATATAATAATTTAATTACAATGTAGTTATTAAACAGTAATGTCCGACAATAATTTTATTTTTATATTTTGTGTTAAGAAATGTATAAATTTTGATTCAAATCAAATGTTTAGAAAGCAAATAAAAATAAAATATAACTTAAAAATATGTGGCTATAAGATTTGTTCCTTTTAAGAATTTTTAAAAAAGATAACGTTTAAGAAACAGTTGTATAGTAATAGTTTATCTGTCGTTTGAAAAAGATTTGTTGCTTTAAAAATAATATTACTAATAATATATTACTTTTTATCTGGTTGTATTTAAAAAAAGAGTAAATACTTATCAAATCGTTCTATTTTTAAATTACTGTTATCATATACAAATAGGTGGTTTATACATGCATACATACATACATACATACATATACATATATATATATATATATATATATATATATATATATATATATATATAAATTATTAAGAATTACAGTTATGAACAAAAATATTTTTGAAGTTTTTTAAACTGTGGAACAGATTAACAATGATTTATAAGGTTGAGGACATTCCACATAATTGTTTACATGTAAAGCAGATAAGAATGTGTAGGTCATTTTAAATATTGTCGTTATTAGACCGCAATTGAAGTATTTAATATCCAGGTGATTTTTCCCCATGTACTTGATTTACATGCGATTTATCATAATATTGTAACTTCCTTTAAAATACATATTTATCATTGATCATCTAATTATTTCAATAATAATGAAATGCCGAAACACCATTTTTTCAATTAGTAATATGATGACTTTTTAATGATCTGTAGTTGGCGTTATTGTTTATTGTAATTTATGTATTATTTATTGTTTTTTTTTCTTCCTTGAAATTGGATAATAGATACAGAGAAATATACATACAGGAGGATATATTATATTATAGACCTTATATGAATCTATTAAAATTATGTATGAAATAGTTTAGAATAATAAATAGTGAATCATTATAACACTTGGCCATATTTTTTAAAAAACGAGCCAAATGTAGAGTAATGACATTTTGAAATTTTTAATCACTCAATTTGTTCATTTAACTCATTAAGGGGGTAATCTAGTCTAGAATTTCGAAAAAATCGATTTTTTTTGCATACTTTCAAAGTTTAGACCTTTAAGAATACGTCCTTAAGGGATTTTTTTGAAATTCGAATTATTTTCGGAGTTATAGCTATTTTTGTGACGCGCCAACCAATTCGGTCTGACCGGAACGAATCAACTTTAAACGCGTTTTTCTCTAAACTACTTTTTTCGACACGGTTGACCTGATATCTCAAGTTCTAATGGACCGATTTACTTGAAATTTGGTACAGAG
Source organism: Neoneuromus ignobilis (assembly GCA_029203775.1). Classification (NCBI taxonomy): domain Eukaryota; kingdom Metazoa; phylum Arthropoda; class Insecta; order Megaloptera; family Corydalidae; genus Neoneuromus; species Neoneuromus ignobilis. Next base: position 5,865,428 of record CP092091.1, read on the forward strand.
CTTCTCAATATAACAGTGATTGCCCCCGCCTAGGATTTTTTGAAAATTTTGTTTTTTACTATTTTTTAAAAAAATCCAAGTTGAAAAAAATAGTGCAAAAAATGATTGTTTTTTCATACTGCCGCAATTTTGCGAAAAAATTTTTTTATTAAATTTCCCTACGCGGGGATACTACTACAACCTTCTTTTTCAATAATTTCAAAAAAAAATTTGTTTCAAATGACCGGAAGGGTTGGAACCACGTCAACCAGGAGACACCTTTTTTTCGAGCCCCCACTTTGCCAGCCTGTACCTTTTTCAATTTTGAATTTTTTGTTTTTAATAATACTTTTTTATACTTTTAAAATATCAATAAATAACTGATAAAAAATGGATAGTAAAAATATTTGTTGGGTTTTTTTTATAGCGCCCGAAAAAACACCTAAAATTCGTGCGTCTAGACTAGAATACCCCCTTAAAAAAAAGTAATAAGCACTTTTTAAGAATTTAAATTGACTTAGTAACGAAAATATTTTTTTATAAAACAACAGTTAAGAATGATTCGATGCATTATTTAGTTCCAAAAATTTAAATTTTATATAATTAATACAGATTTAATTTTACAATATTTCGTTGACATATTGTTTTTTTGGTATTCATTTTAATTAATAGTTGCTTTTTTTAAGAAAAACTATTTTTAGTATTGTCATTTAGAGTTTAATTACACAAATTCGATATTTCATATGTGCCAACGTGATTGTTTTAATTATCAACAATGATTACTACAATTAAACCAGTATTTTTTTTGAAAAAAGACATATTTACATCAATGACAAAATAGAAAGGAAATAAATGGAATAATTAAAATTATTTGAGTTGGTGATAATCAATTTTATTTACAATGATTAAAATATGGAATTTAATCACAATTATTCAACTAATTTTAGTGTTATATTCTCTTCACGAATATGTTCTTTAATCTATTTTTTACTCATCATTCCTTTCATTCCTCTCTCTCCATACACATACATAATTAAAACATTTTTTAGTTTCATTTGTATTGGATTTATTTGCAAAAGATTTCTGTTTTATTATTCAATCTTTTGACAAAATTAATAATCATATAATAATTAAAATGTCTAATAACCATGTAAATAAATAAAATAACAATTGACAAATGTTGTAATATTTAATATACACACGAACGAAATAAATGCAATCACAATTCTCATACCTTGTCTTCGACGTGAATTTTAAACGGCTTGATTGCTGTATCATCCGTCACTTTACCTGGTCCCCACCACGTTTCTGGAAGTGGAGCCGGTGCTGACGGTGGTTGTAGATGTTTATAGATCTCGTATGAAATCCATCCAATTCCAATACTGACAAATATCGTGACGATTTTGGAAAAGAATCCCATTTTGATCCACCGTACAATTTACTGTGCGAGTATGTACGAGCTAATGATTAAAAAATCTATTATTATTTAACAGTGAGAAAAATGGATAAAGTCTGAAGGTCAGATATGTGTATGAACTTTGGTTTACGTTGTCTATTAAATATAGTAATTTTCTAAATGGTCGAACATCGCATATAGTGGCGATCGGATTGTTCGGTTTTATGTAGATATTGTGTCACTTTTGACGAATTACAATAAAACTGAATACTTTTTTCATTCATATTTTAAGTTATAAAAGTACTTTGAAAGTAGTATTTGTATTATTTTGTTTGAAATAATTTACCTTTATTAACACGTTGGCTGCCGAGTGAATTTTTTTTATATGCCTTATACGTCGGAATGAATTTTAACACATTAAAAGCATATAATGATACAATTTTACATATTAACCCTTATCGGACGTTAGTATTTTGTACTTAACTTTCTGCTAGGTCTGAGATATATTTGAGTGCTTATTGTAAGAGAAGAGTAACTAAGGTTACTCGATATAAAAAGATAGTTTTGTGCATAAAAATATTTATATTTACACTTTAAATGTCTTTGTCATCACTGTCGATTTCAATCCAATCTTCATCACAATCAGGAACAATTTCTCTTCCTATTTCGCTTTCCTCTTCACTTGAATATTGAATAGGGATCAATTTTTTTCCTCGAATGAAATATAACACTTGTATCTCTGTCTCCTTCATCACAAGAATAAAAATCACTTGCCGAATATTCAAAATTTTCACATTTTTCACTACAACTATCACTGTTACTTTCCATATTGCTATAATTTTCTTTATTCATTTTTGGAGGAATAAAATATTATAATATAAGTAAAATAATTGCTGAAATATGACCGAACGTGTTATCTGCTATCGAGTAAGAATTAAACTGTAAAAACATACGGTGTGTACATTTAGCAATAAGGACGTTGTTACTTGTTCAGTCTTGTCACCTCGCACGTGACATACGACTGATAGAACAAAGTTGTAATGTCACGCCAGAGGTGACATACGACCGATAAGGGTTAAATTGAATCATATTACTCTGTGTAATATTTTTATCACACTATCAGGGTGGCATGTGCAACGTAGAAAGGTAACTGAATTCAGTTACTGATTTTTTTTAAAAAAAATGGCTATGTACTTAATAGAGTGTTAAAAAGAAGTTGTATGCTTTGTTGCAACAATTATAAGAAACTATGCTACGAAATAAAAATATTAGAAGGAAGAACGTGCAAAGCTGGAAGATATTGTAAAAATTATTACACACAGATGTACAAGTACAGTATGAATGTAGTCAAAAATCTCACAGAAAGAGCATTAACTCCTACGAAGATAATCTACACTTTTACTTGCCACGTTTCAATGGATTTCATCGTCATATCCATTTGATTTTATTTGATTAAAAATAAATATATTTTCGTATTCACATGTGCATTTATTATTTTAGATTATTCTTTTAATACTAATTATATTTTTAGAATTATAAATATTATTGTTTATCGAATTTTTGCATTTTTATCGCCGGTTACCGAAGGTTTCTGTGATATTATTGGAATTTATGATGACGGTCATTAATGGCCAATTCGATAGTCAATGTGTAATTAGCAGAGATTTGTCCTTTATATACATACATACATATATATCATATATACATCATATATATATATATATATATATATATATATATATATATATATATATATATATATATATATATGCCCAATATTTTTGAAATTCTCATTTATTAGGGATTATTAAATCTCTAAATAAATGTTCGTACAAATTTACAAAGTAAAATAAAAAATAATTTAAAACAGTTTCATTTTTATCAAAATAGTGTTTTTAAACAAAAGAGTTACGAATTCGGCCATTTTACTTATGTCACAAATGAGACTGAAGAATGTAATCTTCAGTTCCGATTAACTTCTTTTAGTCTCATTTGGACCACTCTTGGTATCCCTTTTTAGTTGTCAGTCATCAACTTTTACGAAAAATAGAAAATTTATACGATTAAGGGAGTAACTTGTTGTTTTTTGAATCCATTCTTCTGATTCCTTTCTGTTACCATGGCTGTTTTGTTAAAACTTTTGTTAAGACATCTTTATGACTAATATCTTAATATGATCGGTTTTCATTACAAGTAAATCGGACGAACTGATTTCCGAAATTAGTATGGTTCGAAAAATATAGTTTTGACAAAAACGTGTCAAGTTTAACCGACATGAATTTATATATTGTTACTAATTTATATATTAATATAGCGATTTATTTATATGGCTATATCTTAAATAATTTTCCGAATTTTAACGTGAAATTTTAAAAGCAGTTTTTTGAAAAAAAAATAGATTTTTTCCATCTGTTAAAGTTGAATACTCCCTCAATTTTCAAAATATGTTTTAAAAAGTACTTATAAATGATTAGAATAAGAAAAAAATCTTTCGTATTTCGAAATTAATTTTCTATCGTATCCAAAATATGAGTGAATGTTAAATAAATTTAAACGAATATAATCAATTTCTAAAATAATATTGATCAGTTTAATTTATAAAATCAGAAATAATGTAAATACAGTTACAATTTGATGTTGAAGTGAATTTGCATTTTACAGTTGCTATTCTTTCTGTTTAAAAATTAATATGTATTTAATTTATGAATTTTAATTACTATTACGTATTGTAGAAAATTATATATTTTATTTAATTTTTATTACTTTTTTATGAATTTTAATCAATATTTTATATTTTTTCTTTAATATGTTTTATTTATTTCTTGAAATTTAATTATTATTACTATTGACAAAAATGTCACAAAAAATTTTATTAACAGTTTTATTATTTATATTATTTTGTCGAGTTTGATAGAACCAGCTGACACGCGGTGTGTATACGGTATATATATATATATATATATATATATATATATATATATATATATATATATATATATATATATATATATATATATATATATATATATATATATATATATATATATATATATATATATATATATATATATATAATATACACACACACACACATACACGCGTATATATAGGTAATCCAAATATGACTCCTAGATTTGTGTTTTATTTAAAAAAAACATATGTATAGGATGTTGTAAGGAAACGTGTGTAGTTTCTTTTTAATAAAACACAAATCTACACATTTGGATGATTCTTTATAAAATTTGATTAGTGTATTATATATGTGTACATAACTTAGTTTTGTAATAGTTTTTTTAACAACTAATGCTTAATTTTGTGAATAAAGGTTTTTAATATAAGTATATTTCTTTTATTGTCGAAAACGCAATAGTTTAATGTTTATATATTCACGTTCGTATATGTAAACATTATATATATATATATATATATGTATATTTATTATATGTATATAAATCTGGGGAAATTTGGTACTGTTTATTATATAACTAAATGATAATTTCTGGATAGAGAACTTTCAGTTACTGTGATTCACTGCTAGAAATGAAGTTATGATCAATTTTTTTTACATTAATCCGTAGATAAATTTAGTTTACCATTGCTAGATTGTAACTTATAACATTTACAGTAAAACACAAAATTCTTACGAAATTAAAATGGTCAGAGTAGATAAAACGTACATATTAATAAAATAGTACAGACATTTGTATTACAAATATGTCATATCTTACACTATGCTGAACTTAGTGACATGTATTATCACTGTACGAAAATATTTTTTAATTTTTCATAGTATTATTTGTTAAAGTAATGTGTAGCACAATTCATTTTTAATTTATATTTTATTTCTAGCCTGTGCAAACGTTTAATACGCATTTAACAATGGTTTTGTCAGACACTATTTGAGATGTGTACTTAAATAATGAATTAATTATTTCTGTGCGAATGTAAGTTGTTTCGTACTATAATTAGATTTTGTGTCGATTACTAATTTTTTGCACATATCTTTAGTGAGCCAGAGTCTGAAAAAATTAACTGAGTTTTTTTTAAATTATTCTTCATGCATCGGGCAGGCCTGGAAGAGGATCTAGGCCTTGCCCTACAAAGATCTTTGGCGCAGCCCTCAAATGGGCCATTGCCTCAGTTGTTTCAAGGTGCCTCCTCCCCTGAGCGCACCGCAAAATACAGCCCCGGATTCTAATAAAGAGGGTATGCTCGGTCGAGTGATTTTAAAAACCGAGCTGTATTTGTTTCCTTCGTTTTTTTTTTTAGATATGTTCGAATTAGAAAGTCTCTGCGAAGAACAAACGCCGAGTTACACACCTACGCAATTGTCCTGTCATAATTCGAACACGATCAACTTGTATTCTTTATCGCATACTAATGGAAACGCGACCGCTCTGTCCAGCAAGCAGACCGCGTCTTTTTCGACGTCCGCTTGTCCTGCCGTGACGTCCGTCGCTAATAATTCCTGCGTCGTCCGTTCTTTCTATTCTCGGAAACCGGTGTCACGTTCCGCACCGACGATGGGTCAGACCGATTCTAAACAGCCGTCGGACGTTAAACTCAATCTTTTATTCGACGGTTATAAGGATCCGAACGAAGATACGATATTGACCGAAGGAATCGAAAGGTTATGCGAAGATCTTCAAGTATCGCCCGATGAATTTCGTGTGTTAGTGCTCGCGTGGAAGTTAAATGCCGAACAGATGTGCCGATTCACTAGAGAAGAATTTATTCAAGGATGTAAAGCGATGCATACGGATTCTATAAAAAGTATGCAGACTCGTCTGTCGGAATTGGTTAAAGAAGTCGAAGCCGACCAGGAACAGTTCAAAGATTTATATCGGTTTACGTTTAGGTTCGGTCTCGACGTAGTGTCCGGACAACGAATATTACCTTCGGACATGGCCGTCTGTCTGTGGAGATTAGTATTTTCTATCCGTGAGCCGCCGATATTACAGAGGTGGTTGCAGTTTCTCGACGCTCATCCGCACGTCAGGGGTATACCGCGCGACACGTGGAACATGTTTTTGAACTTCTCGGAAGCGGTCGGTAACGATTTAAATTCTTACGACGACACAGAAGCGTGGCCGAGTCTTTTCGACGACTTTGTGGAATATGAAAACGATCAAATGAATCAAAATATTTCAAAAGATAAAGAGTGCGAAGACAAAAATATTATAAAGTCCGGTGATTAATATAATTTGTTTTTCAAATAAACTTACTAGTCGTCTTTATATTATTTTTTGTTACAGTGGGTGTATTAAAATACTATCTTTGCATTGTTTATAGTGTATAAACAATAATTCTAATTTGTTTCATTTTTGTATTTTCTTTTGATAAATGTGCAATCGAAAACTTTGCTTGTAAAATAATTATTTGAATAATTGATTACAAACATTAAATATATGATCGAGCTATTTCTATAATTGATTATTTGTCAAATACAGTGTAACAAAGTATTTATCAAATTTAAGAGGATCGTAAGAAAAACGGTGTAATCTATTTTCTTTACATTTGACAAGTATATTTACACAAATTTTTCTAATCAAAATTGCTTACTTATTGTGTGTCATACACGTATGTAATGGTGTGTATATAATATTGGTGATTGTTAATCGGCAGTTGTCATTAAAAGTTATGCCATGTTTTAATTTACTGCAATATTTCATTGCTGATTTTGTGGTACGTTTAAGGAAATAAAATTCATGTATATATGAACTCTCATATGTACAGATTAGTTAACAGTTGTTCTTTTTATAAGTGATTAGTGTAACCATACTAGTCCCATAAGTATATATAAATATTTATGTGTACATACATACGCATACAAATATGTGTGTGTGTGTGTACTTGCGTATATGTTTCTACTATTTATTAACTTTATTCTAAGAACTTGCAATTTTTTAAAAAATGTGCCATTCGATTAAATCTGCATTTCAGATATGGCAGAAATATGAGGGTGTATGTTTATAAGTTTAGTTAGATGCATATGTGTATTTATTTTCAAAAATGTTCTATTTTGTAAAACAATATTTCTTGAAAAAGGATAAAATGTAAGTCCATGATTTTTTAACATTTGTTAAAATATGCATTTCTAATGATTTGTAGAATATTTTATACTCATAGCTTTTAATATCACTAAAAAGACTAGTTTTAACTAAAGATGTGTTCATATATACACGTGCATTTGTGTATGTGTGTGTATTTAGCTGTTCTTTTATGGATTTTAAGTTTGGTTATAATTTCATTCAGTGGGTCCAAGTATCTTTGTTATTAAGTATTTACATAGGTTAATAAAATAAAATAATTTCGTTCAGATATTTGATATAGCCAAGATGATTTTTTTATGTGATTAGTACTCAAGATATTGTACTCATGATAATGTTACGAAATTGTAATATAAAGTAAGGGAATATATATGACTGATTTCTTTTTATTTTCAACAAATAAACAATTAAAAAATGTGATTTTAAGTTGAGCATTTAGAAAAAGTTTAATATTAAGTTTAATTTTTGTATTAGTTTATATTTGAGAATGATTCAAATTTTATTTATTTACAATTTTTTCTTTATTTATAAAATTAATAAAAAGGATTATTTTAAAATAAAAAACAATGAATGCTAATTATTTTATAAACAGTTAGTAGCCAAGTATATGTATATATTTGCATGAGAATGTGAGTACATCTTTTTTAGTGTTTGTAATTTGAAATATTGATTAAAAATATTTTCTATCTAATCCATTAGAGGGAAAAATTAAAAAATGTATTAAAATTGAGCGCAAAAATTTAAAATAGTTTTATTATTTCAGATTGGAATCCATAAAAAAATGTAAGTATGATTTTTCAGTAAAAAAAAAAAATAGAAATCAAAATCGAAATGAAAATCCTATTAAAAATATGCTCATAATCAAAAGTATATCGCTTTATTATCTTGAAAACTATCTGAAAAATAAGGCTGTTTTTTATATAAAATACTGTTATCAGATTAACTAATCATTTACATGAAACATTAATATATTGTATATAAAATAATCATTCCCATTGTGTTGTAACAAACAATTATAAAAATTACAATAGGTTATATATATATATATATATATATATATATATATATATATATATATATATATATATATATATATATATAATCCATTTTTTGTATTTTTTAATCATAAATGTATTCTACGTTTTTTTTTCATTTAATATATGAAAATATTAGTACATTTTATGTATAATTTTTTTTTATAAAAAAAAAATAGTAATGAATTTTAATAGATTAAAATATTTATTTTCAATTATTTGCTGTTAAAAATGAAAATAAATGTGTTTCTGATAATTATGGTTTATGCATATTTTTGTTTGCGTTTTATAATTGTTCTATAATATTCTTAATATCAGTTTGATTCATTACATTTTTATATGAATATGGTAGACAAAAGAGAGTATATATTTTCTTAATATTAGTTATTTGAATTGTTATCTACATAATTTTAATCTGTACTTATCAAAATATTACAAATAGGTAACAAGTACGTGTCGATGTCGACATAAATATCTAATCAAAAGAAAGATCTTTTTCAATATCTGTGCAATATTTGCTTGATAAAAGTTTTCGAATTATATAAAAGTATAGTGAATAATTTTTGCAATGAAAATTTATCTGAATGTATTCTAAAAAACTTAAAATAAATGTTTGGAATAGAGTTTCATAAGAATGAATGGCGGCATTTTATAAATATATTTTGTTTTTTTGATACTAAATATGTATATGTACAGGAATTTTTTTTCAATAATATTTTTTTTCACCCACAGTTATTAAATTATATTTTTATAATGCATAAAAGTAATATAACTGAATAAAATATATTTATTCTTCATACAACACGCTAATCTTAATTGCATTGCCAATCAAAATGATAAAGAAAATAATATATATTTAATGTACTCATGCTAATAAGTGTTTTTATCATTTATATAATAGTTATATTATTTTATATGTAGACATCTGAATCCATAAAATAAAACATATATTTGTATAATAAACTTTCGTTAGTTATGTGAACTTACTCAATATGTACAAAAATTGAATAATCATTTGTGGTGATTCAGTAATTACGTCGGATTCAAGTCCAGTATAGAAATACGGTTGAGAACAGAGTAAAGGTCAACATTTTATCTGTGAATATTCATATATAAAATAACGTCGTGTAATTATTCTCCATTCTTTAATTGCATCTTGGTAGTGCATGTCCGTTCAGTGAAAGTATACGTTTTATAACATTGTTTTCAAAGTGAGTATTTTTTGAATGTATATTTGTTTGCATATGTGTGTGTGTATATATGAATGTATGTATGTAAATGTGTATATATATATATATATATATATATATATATATATATATATATATATATATATATAAATATAAAATGAGCGATATAGGTGTTTCAGTTTTTAATTTGTTTAAATTTAGATTATTGTAAATGTATATACGTATCTTAATTATGCACTTGAACTTTTTATCCATTCATTTTGATTATCATGAACTTTGATACTTTGTGATTGTGCATGTTTTATATGAGAAGTATGTACATATATATATAAACGAATTTTAAAGATAGTAACATTATTATAAAACTTCGTCTGTTTATACTGTTTTATAAATTATTTTAGAAAATGGCTTCAGATAAATCAAAAGAAAATGTTTCTACAGAAAGTACAATTGACAATGAAAAAGCACAGAACACAGTTCATATGGAATTTATAGATCGAATGTGGAAATTGCCTGCTATTCAGACAGCATGGAGTTGCTCTCAACAAACTTACACTAAAATTAAGGTATCATTGAATGCTTTATAACAGTGGTCAAAAATATTTTATTAAAAAACATGTACTTAAATGTATTAATTATAATTAAGTTGATTGTTATTTCATGATGTGTTCATTTCAAATAAGAATATATTACAGGAATCAAATTCAATGTTCAATTGGGCTTTGAATAATGTTGAACAAACAGTACAGTCTGCTTTAGAGCAAGCAGCACCGATTGCTCTACCTGTAATTAATAAATTAGAAACTCCAATTCATCTGGCTGATCAAACATTATGTGCTGGTCTTAATACAGTAGAAAGTTATGTACCTCAGGTCACAGAACAACCATGCAAAGTTTTAGATGATGCAAAGACTGCAGTACAACAGACCATACAACCCACTTTGGATAAAGTAAGTTTTGTTTATATTTAAGAATTACTCTTGACTATATTTAATAAAGTTGTATTTATTAAATTCAGGTAATTTTTCTGTGATTTTTGAATTGATAATTTTAAATTAGCATATAATACAGGTGGCAGCAGCTAAAGATTATGGAATACAAACTGCTCATTCAATAAAAGAATTGAGTTGGTCAAAAGCAAATGAAGTACTTGCAACTCAGTATGGAACTATGGCGGTAAATGGTGTAGAGAATACAGCAGCTCTGGCAGAGAGGCTTTTGGATTATTATTTTCCTCCATTACCTGAAGAGACTGAACAGGATAATGGTAATTTATTTGTGTGTGTGAATGAATGTATTAATATAGTGTATGTATTATATATATATATATATATATATATATATATATATATATATATATATATATATATAAAACACATACACATGTACATATTTTTTGTTGTTATAGCTCCAATTTCTCCTGAAACTGACAAAGCATTACACACTATTCAAACAGTTGGTCGTTTATCAAATAAGGTAGCTCGACGTGTATATAGGACGATTTCAACTCAAGTTCAATCACTTAAAAAAGAAGATGTTAAAGATTACATAGCTTCATTAATGGCAATATTACAGTTAACACGATATTTAAATTTTATCAATCAAAAAATGAATAGTGTAACTTCATCAGCAAATGCTGAAGAAGATACTGTTAAGAAGTAAAAATTATACACTGTGATTTTTAATATTGATATTTCATGAAATATGTATAACATTTATTGATATGTTTGTTTGATAATTATTATGTACTGTTTATAATTTCTTTATATAATGGAAAATAAAAAAATCAGTAATTTATTTATTTTATTAAATTTATGATCATTGTCTCCTGTAGGGTTAAGTGCATATAAAAACAAGTGTGTGTGTATATATGTATATATAAGTGCATACATAAACGCATACACACTCATATGTATGTATGTATATATATATATATATATATGTATGTGCATATATATATATATATAAAACAATGTTTGTTGTATGCATGTATATAGCGTGTTTACATATCACGTACACTCATAAATAAATCATTGCGCGTGTGTTTGTGTGCATATTGGAATAGTGTGAAAGAAGTATATTCAATTGATTTTTCGAATAAAAATTTTACATAAATAAATTGTTATTTAAAATTAAAACGAAAATGAATCTAAATGACATTAATAACACTCGTACGAAAATATCATGGTTTTAATTGAAAAATTACTATTTGGTGTAATGGAATGTGTATCGTGTAATATTACCTTTCTATCACAGAAATGTCAAAAATGCTAATCAATTCTTAATTACGAAATATAACTTTAAGTATTTAATATATAATTTTTTTAATGTTATTTACATTTGTCGTTATTGGAATACAATGTCATCGCGTGTTTTAAGAAAATTACAAGGGGACAAAGAAATACCTGAAGAAACAGTGTCTGATCCTGAAACCGAATTGCCATTGTCAAGTGGTGCAAGAAGAAAACAATTAAATATTAATCGATATGATTTGGTATGTTAATATTAGATATTAAAATGTTTCACAGTTTTGAAAGACACACTTTTCAGTGCATGACAGTCGTTTTAGTCTCCATTATTGGATTGTATACAATGTTGACATATGATTTCCAATATCATTATTTGGACGTTCAATTTCCGTTTTATTTTTTTGTTAAAAATAATATATAAAACTTTTCAATGTAAAATTAATATGATGTAGAAGTAATCTGATTATTTATTAGTAATTAATAAATAGAATAAATGTTCAGCAAAAATATATATTTTTTTTTATAATTTTCTTTATAGTTAAATCAACAGTCACATTCAGAAAGTGAAGTCAAAGAAGATGACAATGAAACTGAAGCTGCAAATGCTGCTGATGGAAATGAAAATCAGGAAGCAACGAAGCGTAAGAAAAAAAAGAAAAAGAAGAAATCTGGAAAATCAATGAGTGCACGTCGTAGTAGTGAAGATAATGTAGAAGTAAAAATATTTATTTTTAATACACGCATACAAACCGGTCTGAATATATATTTATTTTTATTCGGTGTATCGTGTTTTTTATTTTTTTTTTAGGTCGATGAAGTCGAGCGGTCAGTACGTGAGGTAAACAAATTATTAGGAGAAGCCGATCCGACCAGTTCAGCGCCTGCTGAGAAATGTACGAATATCCGAAAAGGTGTTTTAAACGTACAGCATCGCCATTTGAATCCGAACAATGAACTCAAACGTATATTCGGTTCGAAAGTATTTCAGTCGGAGCAATGGTATGTTGATATTTGATTGCGTTGTATGTTTTAAATGAAAAATATTTGTTTTTTAAATGTTTAAATAGCGGTATTAATCGATGATGTTTTAAGTATTATTGTGTTTAATATATAAAATAAAGTGTTTTTAATTGTTTGAATGAAATCTTACAGTAAACGGCGAGGTAGAGGAAGAGGTCATTTAAAATCCACATGGCTTGTTTCTGCTAAAGATAATTGGCCACAAGTTGGGAAGCCAGGTCTGTCGATGAATCTTGTAGAAAATAAAAGTGGAATTTTGGTTTTTGCTTACGAACATAATATTAATTATCAGCAAATACAAATGAAATTCTTAGAAGCGGTTGAAAGTTTAAATCCAGATAATATCGTAACGATTATTAACGACCATCCGTATCACGTAGACGCTTTGATTCAGTTGTCGGATTTATGCAAAATGAGCGAGGATTTAGCCATGGCGGCAGAACTCATCGAGCGTGCGTTATTCTGCCTGGAATGCGCTTTTCATCCGTTGTTTAATATCGCGCAAGGGAATTGCCGACTTGATTATCGTAAAGAAGAAAACAGGTATTTTTTTTAAAAAAAGAAGTAGGTTCTAAATAATAACGCTGATATTTTTTAGGTCGTTATTTATAACCATTTTTAAACATCTTATGTACGTCGGCAATCGTGCTTGTTATAGAACAGCATTGGAATTTTGTAAATTATTGCTGTCACTAGATCCGGACGGTGATCCGTTGGGAGTTATACTCGCTATTGATTTTTACGCTTTACGTTCACGAGAATACACATGGTTGATACAATATTTTGAAGAGTGGGAAATGAAAAAAAATCTTTCCCAGCTACCGAATTTTGCATTTTCAATTGCTGTGGCACATTATCATTTAGCTACGTCAGGAGATTTGAGTATTGCTGATAATTTACTTCAAAATGCATTGATTATGTTTCCTGGTGTGTTAATTCCATTGCTTGAAAAGTGTTCAGTGCAATCTGATTCAACAGTAACTTCTCATCCATATTTCAATTATAAAGCACAAGAGAGGTAAAATTATTTTAATAATTTAATAAAAAAAAAACTGTTTGCGTATATATGGTAGTTTAAAGAAATAACATTTTTAAAAATTTAGAGTTTAATTTCTTGCAATTTCATAATGTTTTATAATATTTTGATTTCTTCACTAGTTTAGTATTATAATTTGTGTTAATTTTTTTTAATATTCATAACAGCTTATAAAATTTTAAAAATGTTATAAATTATTTTGATCACTGAAAACAACTTTAGGAAATATGATAATAAACTTGTGTGTTTCTATACTTGTAAATTTAGTTGTGTCACTCTCTTTAAGTAATTATTGGTGTCATTAACATTGTATCCATTATGATGAGTTTAAATAAGTTAATAATATCAGTAAAAAGAGGAGTATTCAGCTGTATGAAAATAGGACAGGTTTCAAAATTTATTGTTGACAAAAAGATTGTGGCTCGATGAATACTTGACTAATCTAAGAGTAATTTAACCTTATTTGTCAATGTGATTATAAATTCCTTATTAATTTTTATTAAATACATTTATGATTGCATATGTGAATTAGAAGTATTAACAATAAATTATCAGTACTTTTTATTTATTTAGATTCACTATGATTATTATTATTATTGACTTATTCTCTAATTTGTGTTTTAAAAGTATGTAGCAATAATAAGACTACTTTTATTTTATATATACGTTTAAGATGTATACTACATAAGCATATATTGATATAACATGATAGATATAAATTTATTATAATACTTTTGTTGAGCATTTGTGTATAGTTTGTATATGTGGTAAAATGTGTAGTTAGAATATATTAGTCATTTATTTTTGATGATATTCATTAGCAATTTTAATGGATTGAAAGTTTTTTGCTTCAATAAATATTAGAAATGTGTTTGTATGTATATATATATATATATATGTGTGTATTTATAAAATGCAAATGAACACATACATGTATATTTTCTTTTTACAGCCAATCACCAGCACTTAGTCAATTGGTACTTTTATATGTATATCGAACTTATTGTGTGTGGAAAGAATCTGATATCATTGCATGGTTGGAACGAAATGTTAATGTAGTTATAACTAGAGTGAATGCGGGCAATGATGAATTTATGTCCGAATGCAGTAGACGGAGAGCGACACGTTATCAGGGTACACCGAGAAATATATCTAGGCATATACTTTTATCTGATTTTAAAGAAGTAACAGCCTCACTTTCTGCAGTTAGTATTAATAAAATATTTTTCACTTAAATCTTAAATTAACTCAAAATTTGCAATTCCTTTTTAGGATTTTCAGGGTCCAATTATGAGTTTCGATCCATTACCACCTCAGGATTCCATTAATTTGTATAATAAACCGAAAGGTCTGCGTTTTCATCAAAATTCAAATGCAATGATCATGTTTTTACAGTCATTTCTACCTAACTTCAATATAAATGATTCAATCGGACAGCTAGGACAAGTGTAAGAAAAAAATGTTAAACACATGAATTAAATATTTATTTATTTAAACGTTTAGTGACTTATATTTTTTATTTTAACGTAGCGGTGCCGAAGATGTTAACGAGGAGCAAGCTGCTGACGGTGTCAGAGAAGAAGGTGCAAGCGGAGTCGATTTACGTCGTAGTGTAACTTCTTTATTGGATGCTATGCGTGACTTATTAGGAAATATTCGTCTTCCGGATGTTCCTAACGATGCTGATGTAGATGATGATGACAGTTCAGAGACTGATGATGAACAAAATAATTATTTGACTTAAATTGTGTTATCAGTGCTTATTTAATATATGTATTTATACACGTTCATTTTTGCAGTTTTGGTAACGAAACAATTCATCAATTAAGGTAAAATGTTGCTTTATCTTGAAAAATGAAACATTTTAAAGGTTACATTTTTGTAGTCTTTGCATAATTGTATAGTTGTATGCCAAAAAAAAAATAAACAAATTATTATTTAATTTGTATTTATATTTTAAAACATGCCACTCACATACACCACTCACCCACCACAGACACATACATATCACACACACACAAGAACCACTCATACCCACACCACTCACAGACACCATATACACACCCACCCACATCACTCACACACTACATATCACTCATACACCACATACCATACCATACATCAACATCACACCTTACACACACACCACACAAACAACACGCCCCACATCACACACACATACATACATATCACTCAAACTCATACCACACCACTTACACACATCATGCACCTACCACACATACGCAAACACAACTTACATACAACACACCCGCACCTTACACACACTAAACAAACACAACCGCACTCACCTACCCATCAACTCACACAGCACACACACCACACATATCCCCCCCCACACTACAGACATCATACGTATATCCACACACACAACCATACCCACTTCTTATACACAACACAATCACCACGCACCACAGATATATCACACAATCACCACACCCACCCACATCACACTCATACACCCACACCTCACACTAAATACAACAGACATCACATACATCCATCCATTCACACCACCCACTCACAGCACTCATTCATTACACCCACATCAGCAATACCTATACCACACACACATAACCCTGCACAGACTATACACACATACCACACACACCACAAGCACACCACACGCACACCACTCACACACCCAACCACATTACACATGCACACCACTCACACACCAGAACCATATCATTCACCCATTCATCCTCCCTCCCCCCACACATACACCACATCCACCTGCTCCACCCACCCACGACACTCACCACACCACAGATACACCATACCACCCACCCAGCACACATAATCTCCCCCACCACCCACAAACACCACAGACACATATTACACACATTCACACCACAACCATATCACTCACTCACCCACCCACTCACACAGCACACCAAATCATACCATAATATATCACTCATACACCATAGACATATACCACATACCCCCCAACCACACCACAGACAGTCATACCACCCACATCAAACACCCATCCTCACCTCACACAATATTACATACTACACACATGCCACACACCATACCATTCACACCAACACACTCACCACAGACATCTCTCACACACCTCACATCCACCCACATATACCACACTCGTCCTCCACCTACACCACACCACACTTAAACACACACAGAAAAGGTATTTTTTTAGGTGAGTAAAACTTTCGATAGGATTTAATCTCCGACTGAAATAATAATTCATCATTATTCATATTTGTGTATTGATAGAGAGTAATAAAGGAATCCAATATCAAAATCTTATGTATTTAATTTTAAAACGTCACATTTTATTTAAATATTTCGTAATGGTATGATTACAATAGATTCGAATAACATAAATACATAAGGCACATATTTAACATGTACGTTTCTATGTATTAAGGATATATACATTAATGTCCAACGATAAACGATATTTATATATTTATAAATGTGTAAATATTTAAGAAATAAAATAATAAACAATGTATCAGAAAGTTTACGAAAATATTTATACAACATTAAAAAACCATTCGCTATTGCTGTAATTTACTATTTCAACACTATTGCTTATAAATTGGTCAATGTATATTGTATATAATGACATTAAAGGAAATGTTCATTACGAAGGAATGCTTAATCTATTGTTGTCATTTTTTTTCTCATTAGGCTGAATATTTTGAAAATTTTATAATTAACGTGCAATATTCAAATAGAAAGCGATATTTTTTTCTTTATATCACACTGTAAAATAACTACTTTTACAAAATAAATGTTTTATAAATACTGAATGATATGCAAATAAAACATGCTTTATTATTTTGAGTAATAATTAATTTTCGTTGACTCATGTTTACAATTCAACAATACAGATTAAAAACCCTGTCGTATCATAAGAATATATTTAATCTGTGTTGCAAATCGATCGTCGAGTTATAGCATTATTAAAATCACATAGTCATCGGTCTGATCGGTCATAAACGACATATTTAAAAATTGAAAAATTATGAAAGGCAGGCTTTTTTGAAAAACTATCGTTACGGATATTAAAAACTAATGATTATGTGATATAGTAACTTGTTTGCATTGTTATTGTAAATAAATCTGCACATTTGAAAAAAGAAATATTACCCCAGGTACCACTTAATCTGTAATCTCTTATTAAAATGAGATTAGCTATTCAAGAGATAATGTATATTATTTATTTCAATGATTAAACATTCATTTAAATAATAACTTATACCTAAAAACTATTTATAAAAATATAATAGTTGATCCAAAAACACTTACAACAGTTTTAATTTACACCGTTAAATATATTGCTAAAAGGCATCACTGTGTATCTATTTTTCCTCACTGTTACTAATCAACATGATCTACAATATATTAATATTTGTTTTATATTAAAAAATATTTATATAAATTTCATTATTATTTCAAGCATTTTATGTATATACGATATTTACATATTTTAAATACATTAAAAATAAAATATTTTGGTCTTAAATTTCAATATCAGACTGAATTGACATAATTTAATTAGAATAAACACAGAAAAATATAACTAATATTTAATTGGTGTTAATCCATCCGAATCAAAACCAGTCTTAATCGTATATGTTAATTTTATGCTGACAAAACATTGTATACATTATCGATTAGCTTTTTTCGATGATTCAATTAAAAAAAAGTCTGTTTTTTGACCTTGAATTCGATTAAAATATAGACATTTAAGAAAAAAATAATTCACATTGAAGTAATCGAATGATTACTTGATAATTTTCTAATTGGGGTCGGTGACATCTAAAAGAACATAAAAGTATTAAGACTTGAAAAACAATTCTATAGGCTGTTACAAAATATTTTCGTAAAAAATAAGGCCGGTTCGACTTACCCAGGATTCGGATCGAGCCGGAGGAGCTTCGTCGTCCGAATGATAGAGTTTTTCACTATCTATATCCTTTTCTATCGAAGATTTTCTTCCGAGCGGTCCGAGAGTGGCGTATCCACGATCGCCGCGATAGAAACTATCCCGTTGATTGTTTAACGTTACCGTGACCGTGTTTTCTGAAACGGGGCCTTTCCCGACAGGAGGTGGATTCCGAATACGATTCGTCGTGATGTCGGCGTTTCCGAAAGAGTTTATATAAATACTAGTCGTGTATAATGTTTTCGTATCGGACGTTTGTCGGTCGTTAGTTTTACTAGTCGTAGACAGGGACGACGACTTTTTACCCGATTCATAATCCGTCGTCGCCGAGTTCATATAGCCGATCTTGGGGTCTAAAGATTTACGTTGATCGGTTTCGTCTTTTGCGGCGATCGTCGGCGGAGAAAAAAGAGATTTCCTGTTCGTAATTACGTCCGTTATCGGTACGGTATTCGTACTTTTGTTTTCCGTCGTCTTCTTATTTAAATCGCTAGTTGAGTTTTTTGGCGTTAAAGGAAAGTTCTCGATACTCGTTACAGACACTTTTGTATTATCTACTCCTATAGATTCTAAATCACTTTTACTTTTAGTAATGGAAGATTTCGAAGTAATTATTGATTTACAATCGTTATCGTTGGCGGATATAGATGGACTAGTGATGATTTCTATTGTCGAATTCGTAACGGAATTTGTTTCTATTAAATTTTTATTATTTGTTAAAGATTCAGCGGATTGAGATTTTGTTACAACTGTATTATTAGTTTTACTTGCAGGTTCAGTACATTTTTTTTCACTTTTCGGAGGTACGTAATTAAATTTTGGCATTCTCGAAACCCAGTGATCTCCTAAGCTACCTACAGAACTCGTACTAGCTGCTGAACTAGAACTAGACCCGACGTACACACCGTTACGTTTCTGATAGAACAGTATGTACGCACTGTTATTGACCAATTCCGCTGCGATATCGTCGGAGTTCTGTGAAATATTCGTTACTTTCGTATCGTCGTAACTGTACCAATTGTTATCGTATGGATTTTTACAAGCCGCTGTATAATGGCCCGTCTCTATATCGTCACCGTGGTGATAACATATCGCGTATAAATCGTACGTGTTATCGTTGTTCTGAGATTGTTTTCGCGGTCTCTTCCACGGGGACCAACCCAATCCGCCCAAAATCATAGGATTAGTAGTGTCGATATGACCGTTTGTAAGATTTTTAGCTGTATTTATTGCATTCTTATTTGCTAAATGTGGAGTCATGTCAAAACCATATAATGGAAAATCTACCATTGTTGTTAATTTTGAACTATGCCTGCCTTTCACAGTTTGTCTAAAAAAAAGAAGAGATATATAGATTGATTTTTGGTTAAATTTTTGATGAATTTAAAACATAGATATTGAGTAAGCAAGCAATTTAAAAGTCAGAATAATTTAAAAATATACATAAAACTATACTATCTATTTATTTATTTTTAAAGGAAATATAATTTTTCATTACTATCTACAAAATATATAAACTTACTGTCGAAATCGTTTCAAATGAATAACTAGTATATCAGGTAGTGACCATAATCCTAATGTTTTTACGACCGGAAGATACTGTTGACAATGCGGACATCTCCATGCATCTTCTGCAGCCAATGTCTCGGCTCTTGTATAATGTCTTAAGCAATCTGTTAAAGTCAAAGGTGCAGTCGAACCATTGCTTCCATCCCCAGATTTCAATTGGGTTACACTGTAATGCTCTTCAAGTTGATCAGTGTCATCAGCAATAATACTAAAAGTTTTAAAACAAAATGAAAATTAAAGGAAAAATACCTATTACATTGTACATTTTGAAAGAAATGAAATGATTTGTACCTTTCTTTTGATTCTGTAGTCCATTCTAAAATAAGTTTAATGTGAGGTGGGCCACCATCATTTGAACATAAAGCAAGTGCTTGATCAACAGCTTCCATAAAAAGGGGATGCGGAAGCCCAGAATCTAAGATTTCACTTTCACCTAATGCCGGCTCACATAATCTCATAAGAAATACCTACAATAAAATACCATTCGTTTATTTAGATAATGTAACGATTTGATTTTTATAAACGAATTGTATTCTAAAAAATTACCCCCGAAGGTTGTGATGCTGTTAAAATATCGTCATGAAGAATCGAAGCCATTTCTTTCAATATTAATTTTTGTAAATCACTATAAGATGTTTCTCTTGAAACTTGCATAGTATAAGGACTTCCTGTAAATGATTAAAATCTATTAATATATTAAAATAAAACTTTTCATTTGAAAATATTTGAAATTTGAAATTGTAAATTTTTAATAAACACGTATCGCACAAACCGAATCGTTTCATGCTATCGTCTCGTTTCACTTCGACATTAATCCAACACAAAAGAATATACGCGCTAGTAGTCGCATCGTCGGCGGCGTCTCGTAATACAGGAGCTTCGATACAATATATCGGATCACGTTCGGCAACAGCTGCGGCGGGTTGAGCATCGGCCAAAGTACGTCCGAATCCACTATCGCTGATTTCTATAAGCAACATGCGCGAACGGTCGATAGACGTATCGGATGCTAATTGAGCACGGACTTCACCGATGGTCACACCGGCCGGTACGCTTACGCCGAGTTGAACTTGTCTCGGTTGTTGTTGCGTGTACAGTACCTGTGATTAAAAAAGTTCATTTGAAAAAATGATAATCGTTCGATGAACACAGTTTTTTAAATAATTAAATTACATGTATTTTTACAGTAAATAAAGTAATCTTTTTTTGGCGAATAGATATAAAATTTTTACTCACCGTTACAAAAATATTATGCCGTGAAAGTTGAGGTAATTGTACACTGATGCAATGAAACGGATCAAAAGTATTCGATTGTTTGAGACACCGTGGACATACTAACGAGCTGCGAAATTGTGCTTGGAAAACAGCTTGTACGAATGAACTGTTACACCTTACATGATTTGCCAAAGTTTCTGCAGCAACTACTTCATCGGGTCGTCCTAAAGTCTACAAAAATACAATAAAAAAATAAATAAATGAGGAAAATTTGATTTTCAAAAAATTAACATAAAAAAATCAATGACAATAAATAATTCATTTTATCAGTGTTCCTAACTTAAGAGAAAATGAATGAAAAAAATTGAAATTGAAACAATTAGTACATCTCTGAAAATATACAATTACAAAAGTAATAGAATAGCAAGTAAAAATCACTTGTTAATGATGTTAATTGAAATAAATGTTTAAAATTTTTCACAAGATATGTAAATAACAATATGGATTTTGGAAAAGAACCGTTTGCAGAGCTTTTTATAAATGAAAGCAACTATGTCTTTTTTATTTAAATGTAAAGTGAAAAATATGTCAAAAAGTGAATATTATTCACTTATGAATGACCAAATACTGCAGAAGTGTTACTTAATGTGTAATTTTTGCCATTTAACTTGCAATAATATATATGATTATAGAGAGAAATATGAAAAATGTAATTATAAAAGGACTGCTGATTTTTTAAAATTTTTAATTTAAGGTACTAGGCTCTCATTTTCGACTGATTTTTTTTTTAGATAAATTATCGGATTTTTATTATATACATATTAGTTTATTGTAAGACTATAAGTCTTTACGAACATTTTGAATATAATTACTAATTGTAGAGAAAATAAGGCCACAACCCTCATCGTCCTAATTTTAATTGTGCGTTGGCGAGAGGAGATAATCTGAATGATACGACCTTGAAGTTAGAACTCAGTGTTTGGTCACATGTCTATTTATCTACATATGTGTTTATTTATTGTATATAAATATGTATTTATTTACAAACATTAAATAACTACATTGTATCAACTAAAAAAACACTTGTATAATTAATGATTTTAAAAAATATTTGGATGCATTTATAAATACGATTTGTAATTATCATTTTTCTAATTTTGTTAATTATCAATTTTTACTGATAAAAAAATTGTATACGTATACATGTCATTAAAAGAGATTTGTGTGTGAATATATATATAAACATATACACACATGAGAGGACAAAAATCAAAGAAAACAGAAGATAAAAGCAGTTTAAGGACACCAACTCCAAGTACGCTTAAATGCTAGGAAAAGCAAAAGTATAAAAGAAGTTTATGTCAAAACACCAAAAAGTTGACAAGTACACAAAGTTTTAGATAGTAGTTCTAAAAGTGTACTGAGAATAGCTCTACTGTTTCCATGACAACGTTTTGTTTATAAATTATTATTTTTATAAAACATTATTTTATATCATTTGATAAGAATTATTTTTTCGCAATTGTTAATTATTAATTATAAATGTAAATAGACTTATTTATAACATTTTAATATACAATTTAATTTTAAAAAAACTGACATGTGCAAAAAGTTTTAGATAGTAGTTCTAAAAGTGTACTGAGAATAGCTCTACTGTTTCCATGACAACGTTTTGTTTATAAATTATTATTTTTTTTTGACTGTGCAAATAAAATAATATTACTTGTTGTATGATTTTTAATTTTAAATTACAAATATTGTTAATCAGAAATGCACACGAGTAAATTCAATGTCTATTAAGATTAATCAAGAGAGCTCGGGTCAAGTTTAACAAACTATCAAAAATCTTTTTTAAAATAGATTTTACGATTGAAGAAAATAGAGAAATTAGTACAAAATAATGAAGAATGATATTTAGACGTGCAAGGATATTATGAATTTTATGAGATAATTATGGCAGAGGAAAATGATCGTTTAAAATGAAAAGGTACATCAGAGAATTGTAAGTATGTGTGCATGTTTAAATTAATGTTAATGTGATATATATATATATATATATATATACACATACGCACTCATATGATCTTATGTATGCTTATATATTAATATACTTCTACATTGTTTTTTTCTATAGTAATTAGTATTAATTAAATATATTAGCACTTATAATGTTGTGGAACGTACATAAACGCGTTGTTTGTAAAAAAAACATATTTAATACGTTTATAACATACTCAATTAGATAATTTAAATATGTGTGGCAATTATATTTGCATATCATCTAATGCTTCCATCCACATTACTAGGTTGAAAAGTGTTTTTTTCCTGTAATAAAAATCTGAAATCTAAACACAGCAAATGTATTGTTTTAGTTTTGAATAATGTAAACATTATTTTATATCATTTGATAAGCGTTTACTTTTTCGCAATTGTTAATTATTAATTATAAATGTAAATAGACTTATTTATAACATTTTAATATACAATTTAATAATAAAATATATATTTTAATATTCAATTATATTAGGTTGTCAAATATCTCCTTTCCGCCTTTTTGTCTTTTGAATTTCGCGGCTATGTACAAAAAAAAAAAAAAAAACGGAAGGGAGATACTTGACAACATAATATTTACTAAGAAAAATTTGTATGACAATTATTTTTTAAGAAATAAATATATCTAAAAAAGCGATAGCAAAGGAGACCAAGTTATTAACTATTTTTATAAAATTTTGTGGTATTGCGATAAATGATTCATTTGGGTAAAAACTGATTTTGAAGAATTGAAAATGATTAATAGGTATTTGATTTGGTTTTGTTTTTCACCAAATCTGGAAATTCAATGTTTTAAATCAAAAAGATATACTAGGGCACTGTTGTAAATTTTACTTACATATAAAATGGAATCCTTACAAAATTTGAAATAAATTAAGAATTTACTGTATATATATATATACATATATATATATATATATATATATATATATATATATATATATATATATATATATGTATGTATGTATGTAAAATTATACTTCACAATATACACAAGTACATATGTGTTTCCAATTGATTTTCAATCCGTTAGTTAATTTGTAAATAACTATTGAAGATTATTTTTAACATTTGAATATATGTAGAGGTTTAATTAATTAAACATAATTTCTTAAATATTAAAATTACATGTTATTTACATTGGTATATTTATTAAATTAAATAAAATATTTGTACGCAAATCAGATAAACAGTATAAATGACACTTGAAAGTGTAATATAAAGAAATAATCGTTTTTTTAATATTAATACGAATACGTTATAACAGTTTTTTGTATTATTATTATACTAACAAAATGAAAAAAATACAGTACAGAAACTAAAATAATTACATGTGAATTATTTTCGCATTAATGCTAATAACAATCAGTCTATTTTAATGTGTACTGAGTGGAAGATCTGCATTAGATAAAGTGGGTCATGGTCTCTGAACGGCCTAATTTTTTAAGTGGGCAACTTTTCATACAACATTTATGGAAATGTATATAAATGAGAACAATAAAGCGAAAACATTTATTTTTTATGTCAGTCGTTACGAAATTTGTCGTAGTTTTCTTTTTTAAGGTTAGATATAAATAAGTTTAAATATGTGCTAAGTAATATTTATAAATACATTTTTTCATACTTATTTTAAAAAAATAACATGCGCATGATTTTATATAAAAATTTCTAGTACAATATATTTAAATACAGGATGAAACTTTATTTATACACAAAAATTTATTTATACAAAATTAATTAAGTTTTTATAGGGTTTTATATTTACAATTTATTTTATTTGTAAATGTATGTATGTATTTACATATATATATATATAAGTCATGCAAACATAACTAAAAAAAGTAAATAGATTAATTGAAAAAAATATATAATATAAAAAAAATCAACTTTATAACATTACAAAAAAGTAAATAAAAATCAAATTCTCTCTCTAGGTCACTGGTTAGGAAAAAAATCATATTGTCAAGGTTTCACATACCTTAATAGCTTTGTATTTTTTTTTGGAGGCAGTGTTTAAATCTTCGTGCACTTTATCAAGAAGCCACAGTAAAAATTCTTGCGCGTCGTGCTGCTGCGAACCTCGATACTGTGCACCGTGTCTTTCCACAGCCGTCCGAAATGCAGAACTCAACTCCGGGCTGCAACGACACGCCCACAAAGCTTTCAACACGAGCGCGAGCGCTTCCGTGAGCTCGCCGCGCGTGCCGAACTTCCGTGCCGTCAGTTTGTTCCGCCTCGAAAGATCTACTTTGTACTGATCGAGCACGAAATACTCTGCCAGAACGTCCGTATGCGCTAGACATTGCAGCACCGCGTTCATGAAGCATGTGTTACCGTGATTCCTCAAGCCGCTGACACCCGGTGTTTGGCCCGGTGCCCACTGATGAACGTTTATGGGTGGCACGCGATTATCTGTGTATGATACGTTTTTACGATCGTAATTCATGCGCTGCGCTAACTTGTTGATGAACTTTTTCCAAGACGGACGTCGGAAAACTTTCTTGTTATCTTTTTCGGAGCTGTCATTATTTTGGAGGTTGTTTTGGGTGTTGTCTTTGACACAATTTACAGTTATAACACTTTCTTTCGCCGGTTTATTTTTCCGTTTCGACATTCGAAGCGGATTTCTAGGCAACGTGAAAGTGCGCTTAAGTCTCGATTGCGGTAGGTGATGCTGTACATTATCGCCACTCGAGATATTTAAGTTTTCACTCACAGTATTGTTTTCTATGGATGAATTAAGTAATTCACCTTCCGAACAAGACTTCATCACTGTGGTGTTATGGTCAGACATGCTCACACATTTTTTTCCAATATAAACAAATAAATACAGTGTAACCTTTTGAGCAATTAACGATTCATTTTATCACATATTCCACAGTACGTGATCACCTCACACAGTAAGCCGCCATGTTCATGGGTTGTCAAATGAGTCAACACGCAAGCGCTTTCATTTAACATACGATAATAAAACTGTCATGCCAATATCGAAAAAACCAATGCACCATCGTCGATAGCACAGAAGCGCCAGTATGTTCGTTCCACATTTCAAAGATTTAATCTTTTTATTGTCACTAAACATTTATTAGTAGTTATTAGGATTTATTTCTGCAATTATTTAATCACTTATAAACTTTATATTCGTTCTTACAAAATAATAATTCTTTATTTTGATATACAGCAGTCATAAAAGAGATGAAACACATATGTCATCCGACAAAAAGCAACATAATATTTTTAATTGATACGTTATATTTAAAAAAAATTAATATGAACACATATAAACGTTTCAAGAATAAAGAAACAAACTAATTTCCTAACTTTGATTACTATAATAAAAAATAAACGATTAAAAGTAACACATATCGACTCACAATACAATTACAATCATATTTTTACACATATGAATTTTAACCCCAACACTACAATAATTTAAAGTGTTCAATAATCACTTATTGTTCACTTATTATTTATAATTATATAATCTATAATTATATCGGCTGATCGAATGCATTTCGAAGAGAAAGGCTCTGACGATGATGGCGTTGCCATCGAAATGCATCAGCCGATATAATTATAGATTATATAATTATAAATAATAAGTGATTATTAAACATTTTAAATTATTGTGGTGTTGGGGATAAAATTCATTTGTGTAACGTGAATCAGCCACAATTCCAAAACAACAAATAATCATTTAAAAAAAAACATTTTAATATTTAATGGCATTTTACTTTGTAATCTTTTTGTATTCTTCTTAGCATTGATTTTACTATATAACTAGTTATTTTGGAGGAAATTGTGTTCGATTCATTTGCTAAAAAAAATCCAATGTCTCTTGAAATAATTGCATGTTTTAAAACAAAATTATGAGAGAAATTACACAAAAACTAAAAAAAGTCTTTATATAGTACTCAGTGTAATTAAAACATTTCAAATTGACAATTGATAAAAAAATAAAGCTCGATGCGGTCGTCCAAAATTAATAAACTAACGTAATGAACGAATTATATTAAAAAATCAAACAAAAACCAAGATCATGTGACCTAACTCCACTGGATTTTTTCTGTGGGGTTATGTGAAATCATTGGTTTATGATGATAAACCACAAACGACAGAAAGATTAAAAATAAACATTGAACGAGTAATTCATGAAATTGAACCACAATTATGTGAAAGAGTGACTAAAAATTGGACAAACGAATGCACTATATCAAGCGAATTGTAGTGGTCACATGAGTGAAATTATATTCCATCATTAATGCCATAGAATATGCTTAAATATACAAAAATAACTAATTAATTAAATACTTTTTGTTTTATTTCCATTTAAATTTCTGAGGCGCTTATTGGAAAACTCTCTCTCTCTCTCTCTCTCTCTACATATAAATATATATATATATATATATATATATATATATATATATATATATACACATGAGTGTCGTTTTTTAAGTATGGTAAATTTATTTATTGTTAATTTAATTAATTGATTAACTTAAGTAAATTTTTCAATTTAGTTTTTTTTACTTTTTTACCATACTTATCAAACGACCCTCGTATATATATATATATATATATATATATATATATATATATATAGACAGATTAAAATTATAAAATTTAAATCCACCATTTTGTTCAAGTACTGAACTTTTGAGATTTGTTTATATGAATATTACTTGTGTTATTGAAGATACTTATTAAATTATAAACAATGCAAGAAAACAAAGATGTTTTTATTTACATTCCATGTATAACCTTAACAATATTTACTATGAAAAAATAAGCAAAACGTCAAAATTCAATTTAAAGAATAAACATTTAATTACAAATCTTAAATATTGCGAGCTACTAACTGTAAATTCGCTTATTAGTAGTTATACATCTTGAATTCAAAATTAAATATTTAAAATGGCTACATCTGCAACGCGTTCCTATTTAAAATCTTATAGAAAAATGAGCTTAATTATTTTAATAATAATTTATTGTACAGGTGAAGAAAATTACGAAAATTGTTTTAAATTTAAATAATTGAAAATGAAGAAATTGTCAGTTTTAAATATCATTTTGAGTTTAATTTTAATTAAAAAATTCAGGTAATTCTTGTATAAAAATCTAACATAAAATGTATACCCATGATGTATAAGTGGATGTATAAGCATGAAGTTTGTTAATTTTTCATTGGAATTTTTGTTTGCGAATATGACAGTTTTGCAATAATGCAATGTAATCATAAAAAAATAAATAAATACAATATTTATTCCAAGTGTACTTATAAACTATATTACAATAGTTTTATGTAGTAGATTTCAGTAAATTTCATTATAATAAAATGTGCACTCGACTGCGATTAATTTTTATATTAATCGTCGAAATTCGTCTCATGTTCACGTGGGATTTATCAGAAATTAATATACCGAGTGATTATTACTTAGCTAATGTCGCCGTATCGAAAAATCGCGCATTTTTGTGTTTACCCCGTCTGAACAACCGCACGACTGCTACCCTAGTAGAAGTCACATGGATCGGCGACATGAACCTCATCGGTCTTAAACCGAAAGTGAAGATCTATCCATCCGAAGACGTACAGAATCTAGATGATTGTTCGCACATCCAGAGCTGTACAGCACTTGATATCGACACGAAAGGGCGTTTGTGGGTGTTGGATTCGCCGACCAATCAGCAATGTCAACCGAAAATCTTAGTTTACAACATATTGATGAATAACGAACTACAAAGATGCGATCTGACCGATTTGGAACGCAGAGATTTGAATACGATCGCGGCGGACAATTTCCTAAACATCTGGGGCGCGCGTGCTTATATCAGCGATCCGGGAGAAGGACAAATCGTCGTTTATTCATTGCGAGAAAGGAGATGGTGGCGCGTGCAAATGATTCAGAAGGAAAATAGTATCATCGATACTGCTTCTTTGATTATTTCGAAAAAAGATCCGTTGCTTTATATTTACAGTGCAAATAATGAAGAAATCTTTTCGATGAACTTGAACGATTTGAGGAAATCTCCAGGACCTCTGCCTGTTTTGGGATCTGTGAGTAATAAAATATCTTCGATAGCTTTTTCCAATCTTAAAAATATAATTATGTGGGTTTTTGTTCAATTAAATCTATAAACATGTTGTTATTGTAAAAATAATCGTTTTTTTGGTCAAAAAAATCAATTCATTATCGAGAAATACATTTTAATGGCCGGAAATCAATTCTTGATCATTTGAGTTTTTTTCATCGAAATTCGAAAAATTGAAAAAATTTGATCTGCACTACATCAAATTTTGAATGACAATTTATCTTATAGATCCTAAGAAGTATTTTTAACGAATAATGATAGAATTTTGATTCTATATTAGTGTTCTAAAATGAAAATTATTAATTTTCATTCGATTGAGACAAATGGCATGAAACGTGTACTTATTATTTATATTTTTTTTATCTTAGTTATAAACAGGACGTTAAATAAATGTTGAAATCTGAAAATAAAAAATCAAATAAATCTAAACAAAAGCAAATAATGAAGTGATTTGATTTTGTTTTACATTTATTTGATTTTTTATTTTCAGATTCCGACATTTACTTAACGTCCTGTTTATAACTAAGATAAAAAAATATATAATAATTCAAGGTTTTTTTAAAATAAAATTCGTCCCACGTTCAAAAATGACATTTTTTTTAGCAATATTGTGACAAGTTGATTTTAATACAAATAAATTATTAATGCGAGATTTTCAACAAATGATCATTATTTATTGATTGTTCAGTTTATTCTCTGATGTGAATTTCGATAGCCACACCATCATCGTCACTGTTATTATAATTAAGAAATGTATAGGAACATACAAATGTGATGCCTAGATCTGTGTTTTATTACAAAGAAACATGTGGATAGAGTGGTGTATAAGGAAACAGGTGTACAGGGAAACATGTGTATAGTTTTTTTTGTTTCTTTTTAATAAAACACAAATCTAGGCGTCACATTTGGATGACCCTATATTATAAACAATTTTTATATTGCAGCTCTTGGATGAAGATGGCAGGGGAATTTTTTTTTTCAAATTTTTATCAGATAATAAATTGAAAAAGACATGATTATTGAACATTTTTATGAAATCTTGTATGGGAGGGGGAGGGAGAAATGATTTATTTACATGTTGGATACACACACACATACATAAACATATATATATATATATATATATATATATATATATATATATATATATATATATAACTAGAGTTAAATGAAGAGAGGCCTTAGACTATTCCACTTGTAAGGCTTCTGACATTGCATGTATAAAAAAGATCTATGATAGTGTCAAAAATATTATAAGCCTCGGTCGAAGGTCCCTTAGATTTTGAGACCCTAAGCTTCAGCTTGTCAAGCCTACATAAAAATTTCACACTCCAATTTTTCAGCATGAAAGAACTTTAAATTGAATTCCTATCGAATGTTCTATCTAACCTAAAAAAACATTATATATATATATATATATATATAATATATATATTATATATATATACATATGTGTGTGTATGTATATATAAAGGTGTTTTTTTAGGTCAGATAGAACTTTCGAAAAGGATTCAAGTAAAAGTTCTTTCATGCTTAAAAACTGTAAGAGGTTAACACCCTATAAGATTTTATAAAAAAATACACCTAGTATTAAAATATTTAAGAAGTTCATAATACTGTGGTTGGTGAATGATGGCTTAGTCATAGAAGTGCACATTATTTATCAAAAATCAGCGAGAGATTACTGAACATTTTTATGAAATTATGTTAATGGTGGAATAAGTGATTTATTCCTCGTAGTATTAAAGCAGTGTTATTCTATGTTAATGAAATAGTGAATATTTTTTCATTTTTTCAGAATGCAACTGTAAATAACGATGTTATTTCTTTAGGAAACACATTAGGTCCTTCAACAGCATTTACTATTGATATGAAAGGATATTTGTATTATTTTTTGATAAGAGATTTTGCTGTTGTTCGATTTGATGCCAAGTAAGTTTATACAGTATATATATATATATATATATATATATATATATATATATATATATATATATATTCTGAATTTTAAACAAAATATAAATAAAGTATAATTTTATTTTTAGTGAAATGAATTCCACGCGAACTTATTTTTGTATGCAATTATTCTAAAACTAATGAAATTTTAGTTGTCTAACTTTCAATATCAACCGAATAAAACACTTTTTGAAGATTGTGTCTGTGTATTGGCTTTTGCACACTAGTCAACATGCATACAGTATTCACGGCCCATTACCACTCGTCTCACACGCTCTTACCCGAAAACTAATTTTTTTTAGATGGGGGATTTTGGCTATAAGAGGGTGTGAGACGAGCGGTAATGGGCGTGAATACTGTATGCATGCTGACTAGTGTGCAAAAGCCCTATCAGAGTAGGGCATCATGCGACTGAATTTTCATCTGATTAAAAAAGTGATTGAAAATTTAGTCATCATTTTAAGTCGTAAAATTATTAAATATCTAGTGACCTAATTTTCATTCAATTATTCATTCGACTAAAAATTAATTGTCATTTTGGTTATATTTATTTATTTTTTTAAATAAATTATTAATCGAATAAAAATTCTAATTATTAGTATTCTGAGATTGAATTATTTTCAATTAACTGAATTTAACAAATTACATTTTTAGTGCATACGAGTACTATAACCATAAAGAGTATTTTATCAATATGGAATTTAATTCAACTAATTCAAAATATTTTTTCACACTGATTGTTAATTTTTAAAAATCTAGTGATGCTACGCCAAACAATTTATTTGTTTAAAAATGAATCGGCGTCAGACTAATTGTATTTTACAGAAAACCGCCGATTGCAGAAAACCATGACGTATTGTTTCAGTCGTCGGAAATTTTACCGTCCGTTTCACAATTACTAATCGTCAGTCCTCAGGCTGATGTTTGGGCGATTGTCAATCCGTTCGACAAGAATTCAAACCAAAGCTCGCGAGAATCGAATACTGATTTGCAACAGAGATGCGTGAAAATTATGAAAGGAAATTATATTTCGTGAACATCGCAATTGTTTCAATGATACGAAAACAACTTTTAAGGATCGTTGGCTTGATTTTATTTAATTTGGTTTTGTGATATAATTTTCTTACAGAGTAGGGTTGTTAATCGAAAAATTAACGCTTCTCCCTTGGAGGTTCGATCTTACAAAAGTTTATTTGTAATTTTGTTGATTTTTTTATAGTTATTTGTATATATATATATATATATATATATATATATATATATATATATATATTTAATTTTTTATATTTTTATACTTTGCGTAACTATAATACTCTTGTAATGAATTTTATTTATAAAATAAAATAGAAATACTTTTTTAATATCGTTTTACTTTAATTTTATATTTAAAATCAGTTTTTCCTTTTATATTTATTTGTGAACCCGAACATATTCAAGAAGGATGTTTTGAATAATGATTTTAAACAAAAAAATTCTAGCTCAACACTTCATTGTTATTTCTATTGGTTTATTTTTATATTTAGAAAAGATATTTAAAAAATGATGCTTCGTTTCTGAGCTTTTCCGAGAATTACCGAAGTACACATTTTATGAAATATTCAAATTAATTAAAAAAATGGAAAGACAGATTTTTAGGTAGACTCTTCAAACAAATCTTCCAGCAGATTTTCGGACAAAATCAATTTTAATTGTATTACTATTACATATCTAATTAGCTAATTAGTATATTATAAATACGTTATAATGGAAACATCTATATCTTCAACTGATAATAAGATTTAATAAAAAAAAAATGATAAACGTTCGTCATGTCGGTTATTGAAAGAAGAAGCAGAAAGAGTGTTGTATTCTCTCATCAAAAAAACAAGAAAAATAAAAATTTAAAAGGAATCATTTTCTCAAGTTGCTATAAATGAAGAAAAAAGAGCATTTTATTGTATATATATATATATATATATATATATATATATATATATATATATATGTATGTATGCATTTTATTTTTCGTTTGAATATTCTTTAAATTAATGTTTGTATTAATAAAGTTCTAAGAAAATTTTAAAATAAGCAATCTTTAATTAGTACAAATAACACTGTTAAAATTATTCTTGTTTCAAAATTTGAACTCCTGTTATTGAACCTATTCACACTAGTCAACATTCATACAGTATTCACGCCCATTACCGCTCGTCTCACACCCTCTTATCGCCAAAATCCCCCACCTAAAAAAATTAGTTTTTTGGAAAGAGGGTGTGAGACTAGCGGTAATGCGCCGTGAATACTGTATGAATGTTAACTAGTGTGAATAGGCCCATTGAATTTCTGATTCTAAATAAGTGTTCTATTATTATAATTAATAATAAGAATAAAACATATGTTTTTACCAATAATAATAATAATATCAATAAAAACGTAGTTTTATTAATAATAAACCAAAGAGGTAATTTTTTTTTGACAAGAAATTTTGCTTTAGTTTGATTTTCGTTGATTTTGTTATTGTTTTTCGTTGCTAAGTAACTTTATACAATATTATAGTATCAACTAAATGTGACGTCTAGATGTGTAAAAAGAAACAAGTGTATAGGGAAACATGTGTATAATTTCTTTTGTTTCTTTTTAATAAAATACACATCTAGGTGTCACATTTTGATAATTATATATAAACACACACACACGAAATGATTTTTATTCTATAATAAAAAAAAAAATCGAATACATATTTAACGAATATGGGGAAAAGAAATGTACAAAGATCATTTATCTGATTGGAATAATTAGTAATTAAAAAATATAACATCTTGTGGTGTTGGGTCGAGTGATTCACTCGTGTTAAATGAATTTAACTATAATACCAAAATGGGTATTGACAGTAGCATGAAATTAAATCTTTCGAAACAAAACTTTACTTTCAATTTAAAATGTACAATCTTTTTTTCTCAAATCATCATTCTTTATTTTTCATATTATCCATTTTTGTTTCTAGACTACTTATTACATTTTTAACACAAATGAATATTCACCCCCTAACAACCACAATATGTGATAAAGTGTTCAATAATTATTTATTATTCATTTTGTTTATTATAAAGTTTCCATGGCGATGCCAGCATCGTCAGAACTTTTTGTTATAAAGGTTGTTAAAATTAAAACTGTTGTTATTAAAATTTCGGGGATGTTAATTCATTTGTGTTAAAGTGAATTTGCCACATTTTCAAAACAAACAGTACTTATTGTATTTTAACGATAATAAAATTATAACGTGATAATTATTTTTTATTGATTTGTCAACAAAAATAGAACAATTTAACAATCAAAAACAAAAAAACAACGTACAACATTGTCAAAAAATAACTAAATTATCAGTTTGATTCTAAAGAAATGTTTTTCTTCGGAATCAATACGAATTCATTTTTCAGACTATAATTAGACTATTATTCGATGTGCGAAAAAATCGACGTTGTCGGTTAATAATCTCAACTCGACCATTTTTTTTTTAAAAAAAAACAGTTTTAGAAACATCCTTGCATGACGGTGAGTTGTTGTACGGCTCCACATCCGACCGTTCCTTGGATATAATCCGGGAAGTTGCTTTCTAGGACACGCATTCGACCACGTTTGTAGTCGGCGAGGGCGTGCGTCGCCAATTGACACGTCGGCGATCTGTACACTGGTAAGAAGTTTTCTGCTTTGAAGCACGTGTTCGAATCCCAACGATAGACTTCTGGCTGTCCTTCGTATCTGAAGAATATGGCCGATCCGTTGTCAGTGCCGAGTATGACGAGTTTCGTCGGTTTCGGTCCGACGTCTTGTACGCGTCCTTGAGTCGATCCACGTCGGAGGTAATCGGTACGGATAGAGAACATCCGCGATGAGGATAAGTACGAGAAGAAGAGTACGTTGTTGCCGCAAGCTTTGCGTACGAGGGCGAGGTAGAGGACATCTCGTCGGGCGCATCCGGCCGTAACCGCTTTCGGTAAAACGACACGGTATCCTTTTCCTGCTGCTACGTCGTAAACCAGAATGGCTCTCGTTGCGGCATCGCTGACGTACACGTAACATCTACCGTTTGGAGCATAATCGACAACCAGGTATTGGAGCCGCGACGCCGCGCAAACAAGTCCGTTGAGTTCGAGGATCTTGACAACCTTTCCGGTTTTGACGGACAGAGCGACGACTTTCGGCGGGCATCGTCTGATCGGAGTTTCTAGCGTATTGACGATACCGACGTCGAGCACCCAGAGGATGTCCTGCGAGTCCAAATAGATGTCGACGACCGATTGGAGCGCTTGGCAGTTACCTTCTTCCTGGAGCGACCAGCACGGGAACGGAGTCAAGGTGGCTTGGCATCCGCGGCCACGGAGAGAAGTTTTGGCTAAGGTTGCCGGTACGCCGGGTTTATAACGTGGCAGTGCGACGATCACGTCGTCTCTGTAAATTTGGGCGCGGGTCGCGATGACGTTCTTGCTGATGTATCGGCCGGACGATTTGAAAATTGATTTGGTCGACGAACACGGCCATTCGTACGAGCCTCCAGTCCATTGGATTGTACGTGTTTCTTTCGTAGCGTCGTTGCATACCGCTTGTACGTAAGCGGGGATGAGTACTGCAGCGCATAAGCACGCCAAAGACAACTGTATTTGTTTTATCATGGCGCTAATGTTTTAAGATCTGAATTAGCTATCGATCAATTACTAAGCTCCGATATTCCTGTAGAAATAAACCAGTTAAGAATATCTAACAAACGTTCTGAGAACCAGAAGATAGGGGAAAAAGAGTTTTTGAAAGAAGAAGTTTTTGAAAATGTTAATGAAGAAAATTAACGTCAGATATTGAGAAATGAGAAGAGAAGCAAAATACATGTCTATCGTAACAGGTAGATGGAAAAAAGCTTAGAGAAGAATTATGCAGGTAGAAAAATTAAATTTAACAAGCATTCTGAGAACAAGACAATAAGAAGAAAGAGTAAAGAAGAAGTTTTTGAAAATGTCAATGAAGAATATTGAGAAATGAAGAGAGAAGCAAAAATTGATGTTTATCGTAACAAGTATATAGAAAAGCTTAAAAAGAAGTGTATAGATAGAAAAATATCAGAAAACAATTTCATCGATTATTCTTTTTGTAGAAAATTAAAACTTTACACAGCTATTTTTGTCCATGAAAATATTTTTATAAAGTTTATTCTATTTGAAGCGTTTGAAAAACAATAATTTTAGATATTTTGATTTAAATTAATCTATCTTCAATACTAAAAATATTAACGGAATTAAATTTTGAATCTTAAATTTTATAAGTATTTTTTAATATCATATAAGAACTATTGAAGGCGAAAAACTATAAATGCATTAAACAATTTGCTGTAATTTGTAAACAAATTATGTTTTTTTTCGAAATCTTGTTAGAAGAGGTTAGTCTGGTAAGCATTTTAGGAAATTTTAATTAAGAAATTCAGAATAACATTTCTTTTAAGATCTAAAGGAAATTTCAAACGGATTTTTTTACTCTAGAAAATAGTAGTATGTAAAAAAAATTGTTTGTTCTATTTATTTTTTCCATACTTGCTGTTTTGATTTACAAGTACCCGAAATTAATTCCTAGTACATAGAAAGAACCCAAACAAAAAGAAAGAAAGACGCGATTCATTGAAAACTACTAACCCTAAATTGATTACTCACCCTCGAGTGTGAACCAAGGGAGATGGAGCAAACACACTGACTTAAGTTTACTTAACATTTGCTTATATAGGTGTTAAAATTGTCTGTTGTTGTTCGAATGGCGGATATTATTGTAACAGAATGTATATTGTTTATCAACATTGTGTCTTTGTTATAAGTTTGGAGTTAACCTCCTGTTAGTAAAATAATATGCAACATTTGCAAATATGTCGTATGTTAATGTACATTTTGTTTATATGTTTTGTATAAACGAACAACGATACGAATACCATTCAGTAATATAGTTTTTCTATTAAATAAAATTATTGACACTTGTGTATATATATATATATATATATATATATATATATATATATATATATATATATATATATATATATGAATGTGTATGTGTGTGTGTACAAATGTGATTAGAGTAATTGTTCAAGAGATCATCAGGAATACACAATAAAAGTAGGAAGTATTGTCAAATAAAATCATAATATTATTGCTTAATACAATAGGATTTATTAAATAACAGAGATTGTTTTTTGTTTACATGCGTTTCTAAGAAGAATCTATTCTCAAGGTATATATTAAAAAAATGTATTTGGTTAGATTTCTCAGACGAAGTTGAACAAATTGAACTTGTTCCAAAAGAACAATGATTGTCTTATTCCAAACATTATAATTGTTCGTGACAACTGTATACTTATATTCATATTAATGAATATAATTAAATTTTCAGATCATTATTGTGGTTATCTTGATCAGACTAGTCATTTGTTTATATCAACAACGCATGTAGTATTCAATATAAATATCATGGAATTTCGGGAATTGTCATCGAAAAAGTCCAGTCTTTCTCATCTTATGATAAAAAATGATAATAGTGGTTCATCAATTAAGGGGGTATTCTAGTCTGGAATTCCGAAAAAATCGATTTTTTGCATATTTTCAAAGTTTAGACCTTTAAGAATTTGTTCTTAAGAGGATTTTTCGAAATTCGAATTATTTTCGGAGTTATAGTTATTTTTGTGACGCGCCAACCAATCAAAACAAACTCGACTCCAAACTTTAAACGCGTTTTTTTTCGAAACTACTTTTTTCGATACGGTTGACGTGATATCTCAAGTTCTAATAGACCGATTTACTTGAAATTTGGTACAGAGCTTCTCAATATAACAGTGATTGCCCCCGTCTAGGATTTTTTGAAAATTTTGTTTTTTACTATTTTTAAAAAATTCCGAAAGTTGAAAAAAATAGGGCAAAAATGACTGTTTTTTCACACTGCCGCCATTTTGCGAAAAAAAAAATTTTTAAATTTCCCTAGGCGGGGATACTACTACAACCTTCTTTTTCAATAATTTAAAAAAATTTTTTGTTTCATATGACCGGAAGGGTTGGAACACGTCAACCAGGAGACACCTTTTTTTTCGAGCCCCCACTTTGCCAGACTGTACCTTTTTCAATTTTGAATTTTTTGTTTTTAATAATACTTTTTTATACTCTTAAAATGTCAATAAATAACTGATAAAAAATGGATAGTAAAAATATTTGTTGTTTTTTTTATAGCGCCCGAAAAAAACACCTAAAATTCGTGCGTCTAGACTAGAATACCCGCTTAAGACATCCACATACGACTGATAATCTTTAGTAAATTTCGTAAATTTCAGTTACGCAGAAACGTATGTTATAAAATTAAAAATAGTATGTACTATTAAAAACATAATTTAATGATGAAACTATTCGATAGACTAATGGACTAAGTTACTATTTTGAAATAGAACATCAGGATCGGATTAAGTGTTACACATGTGTTATTAGGCAAGAAAAATCTTTTAAATTTGATAAGATGTCGTAACAACAATACATTTTTTCAGTTTTGTTCAATTATTTTTTGTTAATCTTGATTAACGGCTTGACCATAAAGTAATTACATACATACATCTCCAATGTCATACAAAAATATAAATGAAATCGTATGATGATTTTGTATTGAAGGTTAAAGATCAGTAAAAGTTAGTTTTAGAAGTTAGATTAGTAAAAGTTTGTTTGAATTTTTTTCGTTTTGATAAATGAACGTTTCTTTTTTGTATACATTTGTATTAGGTTGTAATTAGAATTGTGTACTAATATGTTCAAAGATTACATACATACATACATAAATATATATATATATATATATATATATATATATATATATATATATATATATATATATATATATGAATGTATGTATGTATGTATGTATAGTGAAATTATTACATTAAATAGAAAATTTAAAGTTATTAATATTCTGTGTTACTTATTAAAATTATAAAGATTATAACCAAACAAAAATGTTTTCATTTCTATTTCATGCACATTTAAAAAAATTATTTATTATTAAATATCAAATACAATGTTGTCATGGAAACATAGTTGTCATGTAAGATAGGTACGTTTTTTTATTATTGTTAATTTCATATTTTGTTATTGTTCATATATATTAATGAATGATTTTAATAAAAAATAAAAATTACAATAATAACAACACCTCAAATTCATCACTAAAAATGATATTACAATTCACACCACAAGATATAACAGTTTATAATAATCATTAATTATTCATTAAGCAGATATTTCTCGATAGTCACAGGGCTGTATTATGAAATCTATAAAATCTCAAATTCATTTTCTTAGACCCTTAGATGTATTCTGTTTTATTTAACATATTTTTTTAATATTTTTTGTATTGAACTATTATTAATTTTTAATATAAAGTAGAAACATGTACACTTGTCTACATATTAATTTAATTATTAAAGAAACGTTATTTGTTGCAAAAATAACTTCTTGCTATTACACATGAAAAATACAATAATTATTATTTTCATATCCATGGATATAGTTATTAATATATAAATTTTTAACTTTTTATTCAGAATGCCGCTTTTGTTTACATTTATTTGATTTTTTATTTTCAGATTTCAACATTTACTTAACGTCCTGTTTATAAATAAGATAAAAAAAATAATAAGTGACTTACAGGTATTTCAGCAAGAGAATTTTTTCAAATGTTGGGTTCGATATCCATAATTGTCTAAGATTTTCGTTTGCTGGGTAAATAAAGGCGATGAAATGAAGTAATTTGAATATGGATAAAATTCTGAAACAATGAATGTTATTTTATGATATATTTTTTGAACAAATTGAAATAAATTATAATTATGTTTATATTAATTATATTTATATAATTATGTTTCCTATATACATGAATTATCTAGATTAAAAATAATATATAATTGTTAAATTATGTGTAAAATAAAAACTGACGTTTGTCATTTACTTAAAAACAAATATTTTTATTATACATTAATAGATATACATATTTTTTGCCTTATTTAATCTTTTATTTGATATTTTATGAACTACAAGATTGATTGACATTTTGTTTTATTTACTTTTTCCTACAGTATTCAATTAGCATTAGGTTAAATGATACTTTGATTAAAATATGCATTTCTTAATAGTATTTTTGTTATGTGTTAACAGACCTGTGGTATTTAATCAAATTTATAGTCGATGTTGTTTAAGGTTGTGCAAATGGAACATTATACTGGCTCATTGTTTACTTTTTCATGAAAGGAGATTTAATGTACGATGAAAGAATGATTAGAGAACGTTGAAAGGAATATGATGGATGATGAAATGAAATTGAATCAGAAAATATCAGTGATTGTTGTTTGTTTGTCGTAATTTATCAGAGATTTATATACAAATTGTTTCGAATATGATTATAAAAACGTATAAAATGTGATCCTAGATAAAAAAAATAAGAATTGAGTTTATAATATTTTTCAGAATGTCCTATTTTTCTGCTATATATTTTTTTAAAAATGTGTGGACGTTTAGATGGACATTATATCAATTATCTTTCTATATTTATTGTATAGTAATGTGTTTATATATTCATTTTGCTTCAAAATTATGTATTGAGAAATCCTAACAACTATTAATAACAATTTTATATTATAATTGTAGTGTGCTGGTTAGAAATAAGTTGATCAAGATTTTCAACTGTCTAAATTACTGAAGTTTAAATAATTTTCTATTATTTTTATACACTATTAAATATGTGAAATGCATGAGTCAATTTTTAAATATTACAGTAGTTAATAGAATTCGTTGACTAATCTATAAATATTAGACAGTATCCTACAAACGGTTCATTTTATGCACGAGACTTATTTATCTAGTGTATATAAATATCGATTGAAAATAGAATTTTTTAAACAAAATGAAAGTAGTGAATTTTTGATGAGAATAACGACAGTTGTTAAAATTTGTTTTCTCTAAATATAATTCGTTCTACGTTCAAAAATGAGGTTTTAATCACCGTTTCACATTATTTTATAATTGATCTTTGATTTTATTCGAAAAAAATCAATTTTGGAAGACTTTGATTTTTCATGAATTTTTCCATACTATAGGTCGTGGTTTTTTTAGGGTCAAAAATTGAAAATTTTAAAAATCATTGCGAATCGATATTTTTTATTAGAAATCGATTATTTGAATAGAAAATAGTTATTTTCCGCTAAAAATAATACTGGTTATTAGAATGTACGATTTTTGTAACCGAAAATCGATTTTGGTATTTTTTTATTTTTTCTAGAAATTTGAAAAATTGAAAAAAATTATTATAACTTAATTTCTGGTTATAGTGCCCATCAAAATTTAAAAGTTAAATGGAATATTTATCGTTTTGTATTGTATAATTATTTTTTTTATTGAAAAAAATAGAAATTTTCTCCATAGTAAACGTAAATGAATTTTTGACTGGAAAATTGGATAAATCCAAGTTTTTTCAAAATATAATTCGTTCTAGGTTGAAAAAAGTAATTTTAATCATCGATTCTTATTATTTTATAATCAAGTTATCATTTCAGACGAAAAAAATCAAATTCTGAAGATATAAATTTTTCATGAATTTTTCCATACTATAGGTCATGGTTTTTTCAGGGTCAAAAATTGAAAATTTTAAAAATCACTAAAAATCGATATTTTTTATTAGAAAATGATTATTTGAATAGAAAATTATGATTTTCCACTAAAACTAACATTTGTTTTTGGAAAATACTACTCTTGTAGCCAAAAATCGATTTTTAGTCTTTATTCCTTCTTCTCGAAATTCGAAAAATTCCAAAAAAAAAATTATATCTTATTTTATCATTTTAGTATCTATCAAAATTGAAAAATTAGATCGAAATCGTTGATTAATCTATACATATTACACAGTATCCTACAAACGGTTCATTTTATAGATGAGACTTATTTATCCAGTTTTTGAAAATATCGATTGAAAATAGAATTTTTTAAACAAAATAAAAGTGGCGAATTAAGATGTAAATAAATAATTTAAAATTTTAAAGAGATCTGTTTATAAATATTCAAATACATTACTAGCCTAAGTAGTTACTCGTACAGTTGATATTAATATGATGATGCTGACTTAAGAACATCTTAGCAAACACTACTTTATATTAATTTAAAGATTATTATTGACCAATTTAATTGGTATATATTTTTGACTAAATTTTAAGGAATTAATTTGTTTGGGGTATGGAATTTATTTTTGGGAGATGAACTACTACATATAAAGAAGAGATACCTTAAAAATATAATTATGTAGTTATTTCAAATATGAAACGATTTCTATAAAGAAATCGTCAATCTAATATCATAAATCTTTAAATATTTAAACATTATTTATTTTTGTCACATGTAAATAGCATTTTTTTATGCCTACGCTTTAATTTCTCTTTTTTTAGAAAGTCACTACGCCTAAAAACCACTAATTCAAACGTTTATTATAATAAATTATTTAATACATTTTAAAGTTATATTGTATCGAAATTATAGATATTTTTAAAATTCATCTTTAACAGATTTCAAACCGGATTTTTTCAGCGATTTTTTGTTTATGTCACATGGTTATTTGTCTCTTGTCGAATCTTATAATTCTTAAAAATGAATTGAGTACAGTTTTAGATATATTGTCTTGAATTCTTGACACATATATTTTTTTTAAATGTGATGTTTGTTTTCATTTTTTTCATAATCAATAAGAGTATATGTTTTAATTTTTAATATAGATTTCCTTTCATTTAAAAGTCGGTGTACTGTGTGGATTTTTTAAGTTTTATATTTTTCATTTTACATTTCTTAAGGGGGTATTCTAGTCTAGACGCACGAATTTTAGGTGTTTTTTTGGGCGCTATAAAAAAAACCA
The DNA here is from genome assembly GCA_029203775.1 of Neoneuromus ignobilis. Lineage (NCBI taxonomy): Eukaryota > Metazoa > Arthropoda > Insecta > Megaloptera > Corydalidae > Neoneuromus > Neoneuromus ignobilis. Next base: position 5,909,137 of record CP092091.1, read on the forward strand.
ACAAATATTTTTACTCTCCATTTTTTATCAGTTATTTATTGACATTTTAAAAGTATAAAAAAGTATTATTAATAACAAAAAATTCAAAATTGAAAAAGGTACAGGCTGGCAAAGTGGGGGCTAGAAAAAAAAGGTGTCTCCTGGTTGACGTGGTCCCAACCCTTCCGATCATTTGAAACAATTTTTTTTTAAATTATTGAAAAAGTAGGTTGTAATAGTATCCTCGCCTAGGGAAATTAAAAAAAAAATTTTTTCGCAAAATGGCGGCAGTGTGAAAAAACAGTCATTTTTTTGCCCTATTTTTTCAATTTTCGGAATTTTTTAAAAATAGTAAAAAATAAAATTTTCAAAAAATCCTAGGCGGAGGCAATCGATGTTATATTGAGAAGCTCTGTACCAAATTTCAAGTAAATCGGTGCATTAGAACTTTAGATATCACGTCAACCGTGTCGAAAAAAGTAGTTTCGAGAAAAACGCGTTTAAAGTTTGGAGTTGAGTTTGTTTTGAATGGTTGGCGCGTCACAAAAATAGCTATAACTCCGAAAATAATTCGAATTTCGAAAAATCCTCTTAAAGACATATTCTTAAAGGTCTCAATTTTGAAAATATGCCAAAAAATATTGATTTTTTCAAAATTATAGACTAGAATACCCTCTTAAAGAGAAATATTTGTGTTCATTTTTATTATAGACTTTTTTATATATCAAAATCAGTCCAATATGTAAACTTTTAACGTTATTCTTATTTTATACAGGCGGCATTGAATGTATTAAAACAAAATCAATACGGTATCAAAATTAATAAAGCTTTAATATGATTTTAACTGAGTTATTTTTTCATTGATTTTTTACATACAGAGTAAGACAAAAAATATCCGATTGAAGACTAATGACTTCAATTTTAGTTGTGGAAAATCAATCGTTAGTTACGATTAATTCATTAGTCGTTTGTCGTTTCAAGCGATTGATAAAAAGATTGATTTGAAATTAATCGTTTTTAAAATAAACGGTGATTAACGATTAATGAATTAATCATTAGTCACGATTTATTTTTTAGTCATCAATCGTTTTAAGTGATTAATAAACCGATGATTTGAATATTCAAAATTGTGCAATTTGTCAGTTAAATATGATATTAGTTGGATACGAATATTAATTAAATCGTCCGAAAAATTATTTAAAATTTAAAAATCAAATTTTTAAATTAATTTATTATGTTTGAAGAAATTTCAAGAAATTTTTATTGAAATTTAATTTGTAATTTTAATGAAATTGAATTTGAAATGAATATTAATGAAATATAATAATTGATAAATTATTTTCACTGGGATATGTAAAACAGTTAACATAAAAAATAAATGAGGATTTCGTTCATACTTTTAGGTGGTGAAATGGAATGAATTCTGTTTCACACAGAAATTAATTTCTGAAGAAGAAACAAAAATTTAAGATTTTAGTCGTTTTTTGATACTTTTTATCCGACTGAATTTTTATTCGATTATTTTTTAGTTAAAAAACGATTAAAATAACAATTATATTTTCAGCAATTTAAATTTTTAATCATTTTATGAGAAAGAAATTATGACTAAATTTTCAATCGCATAAAAATTAACTCGGATAATGTCTCACATTTGTACAAAACAATTTTTTTGATTGATTCATCAGCAAAAATAAAAAAATGATTTTGATTGGGATTGAAGTTTCGTTTGAATAAAGAAAATATTAAAGAATTCAAATAATTATAATCGTCGAGGTTTATTCTAAATTTTTTAAGTATGATAGAACTTTAAATTGAAATAAAACACATACTAATTAACCAGATGACCAATTATTTGGTGTTATTTGAAAGATCATTCTATGGAATTAATATTTAAAAATAATTTCAGGCATATATGCACAACGGTTACCTTTGATATACCGCATTCTGTCAGTCCAATTTCGAGTCACTTTTTCGAATAATTGGGGCCTTATGTACGCAATAATGCGAGTTATGTTGTCTTCTAATACCTCAATCGTTGCTAATTTATCAGTATAAACCAGAAACTTCACATATCCCCAAAGAAAATAATCCAGAGGCGTCAAATCTCATAATCGTGGAGGAATTTTTTGAAGATCACGTTATCGTCGAATTTTTGTTTCAATAACTCATTTGTTTTGGTCGAAGTATAGCACGTGAAACCATCCTGGTAAAACCACATCTCTTTCAGATCGATGTCATGCAAATCTGGAAACAAATAATCATTGATCATCGTTTTGCAATGTACACCATTGACAGTAACACGCTGTTCGGCTTCATTTCGAAAGAAATAAGATCCGATGATGCCATCAGCGTGAAATCCACATCATAAGGGCATTTTTTTGAATGAAATGGGCTCAGGATTGATCTCACTTCAAATGTGGATATTTTGCTTATTAACGCACTCATTAAACCAAAAATGAGCCTCATCACTGAACAAAATATTGAACAAAAGTTTGGCGAACAGAACACTGATTTTTGAAATAAATTTCCACCATTTTGAAACGTTGCTTAAGTGTAAAACGTCCCATAATGATTTTCCAAAGTATATTGAATCCAAATATCTTATAAAGCGAGAAAACTAACAACTGACTTCACAGTTAACTCTACTTGAAAGTTGTATCTAACCTAAAAAACACTATATCTATTTTAAACTAAATCAAGTCCTTATTTCAATGATTATTAATTTTTTAATCATATTTTTAATCGGATGAAAATTTAATCAAATAATGTCCTACTTTGTTCACATGTAATATCTTCTTCGCATATGTATTTATTAGGTCGTGTAATATGACATGTCTGATTTTTATTTTATTTCCGATAAATAATCCGACATTTCATATTACAAAAATTGAACACGAATGAACAATACTTATCACGTAAAATTACTTGATGCGGTTTTATACTCATTACAATTCATTCATATTTATTTATAAAGCTGAAAAGTATCTTAGATGTACTGTTTCTATAACTAAAAGTGACAGTTTGAAATAAATTACGACATGGAAAATTAGCTGTTATAAATTGTTGGAGTCGAAATGCGTTTATCAATATTGCACGAACATTGATTGACATGTTGTTTTATTTATTTTTTCCTACAGTATTCAATTAGTATTAGGTTAAATGATGCTTTGATTAAAATGTGCATTTCTTAATAGTATTTTTGTTATGTGTTAACAGACCTGTGGTATTTAATCAAATTTATAGTCGATGTTGTTTAAGGTTGTGCAAATGGAACATTATACTGGCTCATTGTTTACTTTTTCATGAAAGGAGATTTAATGTACGATGAAAGAATGATTAGAGAACGTTGAAAGGAATATGATGGATGATGAAATGAAATTCGATCAGTAAATATCAGTGATTGTTGTTTGTCGTAATTTAGCAGAGATTTATATACAGATTGTTTCGAATATGATTATAAAAACGTATAAAATGTGATCCTAGATAAAAAAATAAGAATTGAGTTTATAATATTTTTCAGGATGTTCAATTTTTCTGCTATATATATATTTTTAAATGTGTGGACGTTTAGATGGACATTATATCAATTATCTTTCTATATTTATTGTATAGTAATGTGTTTATATATTCATTTTGCTTCAAAATTATGTATTGAGAAATCCTAACAACTATTAATAACAATTTTATATTATAATTGTAGTGTGCTGGTTAGAAATAAGTTGATCAAGATTTTCAACTGTCTAAATTATTGAAGTTTAAATAATTTTCTATTATTTTTATACACCATTAAATATGTGAAATGCATGAGTCAATTTTTCAATATTATAGTAGTTAATAGAATTCGTTGACTAATCTATAAATATTAGACAGTATCCTACAAACGGTTCATTTTATGCACGAGACTTATTTATCTAGTGTATATAAATATCGATTGAAAATAGAATTTTTTAAACAAAATGAAAGTAGTGAATTTTTGATGAGAATAACGACAGTTGTTAAAATTTGTTTTCTCTAAATATAATTCGTTCTACGTTCAAAAATGAGGTTTTAATCATCGTTTCACATTATTTTATAATTGATCTTTGATTTTATTCGAAAAAAATCAATTTTGGAAGACTTTGATTTTTCATGAATTTTTCCATACTATAGGTCGTGGTTTTTTTAGGGTCAAAAATTGAAAATTTTAAAAATCATTGCGAATCGATATTTTTTATTAAAAATCGATTATTTGAATAGAAAATAGTTATTTTCCGCTAAAAACAATACTGGTTATTAGAATATATGATTTTTGTAACCGAAGATTGATTTTGGTGTTTTTTTATTTTTTATAGAAATTTAAAAATTTGAAAAAGATATTACAATTTAATTTCTAGTCATAGTGCCCATCAAAATTTAAAATTTAAATGGAATATTTATCTTTTGTATTGTATAATTATTTTTTTTATTGAAAAAAATAGAAATTTTCTTCATGGTAAACGTAAATGAATTTTTGACTGGAAAATTGGATAAATCCAAGTTTTTTTAAAATATAATTCGTTATAGGTCGAAAAAAGTAATTTTAATCAAAGATTCTTATTATTTTATAATCAAGTTATCATTTCAGACGAAAAAAATCAAATTCTGAAGATATCAATTTTTCATGAATTTTTCCATACTATGGGTCGTGGTTTTTTCAGGGTCAAAAATTGAAAATTTTAAAAATCACTAAAAATCATTTTTTTTAATTTGAAATCGATTATTTGAATAGAAAATAATGATTTTCCACTAAAACTAACACGTGTTTTTGGAAAATACTATTCTTGTAGCCAAATCGATTTTTAGTCTTTTTTTGTTCTTGTCGAATTTCTAAAAATTCTAAAAAAAATATAACTTATTTTATCATTTTAATACCTATCAGAATTTAAAAATTAAATCGAATATTTATTGTGTGTTGTATAATTATTTTTTTTACGGAAAAAAAATAAATTTGCTTTATGATAAAAGTAAATGAATTTTTGACTGAAAAATGAAATAAATTCAAGTGTTTTGAAATATAATTCATTCTAGGTTCAAAAATGTAGTTTTAATCACCGATTCTTACTATTATAACCGAGTTATCATTTCAGATGGAAAAAAATCGATTTTTGAAGATATTGATTTTTCATGAATTTTTACATACTAGATCGTTTTAAACGATTAATAAATCGATTGATTTGAATATTCAAAATTATGCAATGTTAGTTAAATACGATGATTAATTAAATCGTAACGAAAAATTATTTAAAACTTAAAAATCAAATTATCAAATCAAATTATTTTGTTTGAAAAAATTACACATAATTTTTAATTTGAATGAAATTGAATTTTAAATGATTATTAATGAAATATAATAATTTCTAAAAGTATGTCAAACAGTTAACCTAAAAATAAATAAGGGTTTTGTTCACACTTTTCACTCCACATTTTAGGTGGCGAAATGGGATGAATTCTGTTTAACGCAAAAATTAATTTCTGAAAAAATATGTAAGAGAAGATTTTATTCGTTTTTTGATATTTTTTCCTACTAAATTTTTGTCTGATTATTTTTTTAATTAAAAAACAACTAAAATATCACGATTATTCTTTTAGTCAGGTGATTAATTAGTCATTAAATTTTTAATCATTTTATGTCAAAGAAATTATGACTAAATTTTTAATCATATTTTTAATCGCATAAAAATTAAATCGAATAATGTCTTACATTGCTACGAAACAATCTTTTTGATTGATTCAAAAATAAAAAATGGTTCTGATCACAACTGAAATTTCGATTGAATATAGAAAATATCAAAGAATTCAAATAAACATAACTGTTGAGTTTTATTCTAAAACTGATTATTAATATTTGTTTTCTGACCTGTCGATTTCCCGAAACAAAGATATACATTTTAAATACGTTACAAGTATCGTCTAAGCGCTATAAGTATATTTAATTATAGTTTCAGTCTGTTAATAAACAGAAGTGCTGAATTGACAAACCGGTAATAACAATGTTTCCGATTAATGCAAAACAACAAACATAATGTCAAGTTTACTGAATAACGTCCAGAGGTTTGTTTATGAATTGTTTCACTTTGTTGTTTTGATAACAATTTAATATATAAAAGACGTACAGCCGGTATTTGACAACACAGTTATAGTTTGAACCCACCATAAGTGTGGGTAAATTTGTATCAAAGGTGAGTTTGTGCATTTATTCGTTTGTTTCAACAATCAAACATTTGCGGCTTGGTTCATGCGAATTCGTTGTGCGTTTTTTCTAACTTCTAATTTGTTCTATCTTCATTTATATATATATATATATATATATATATATATATATATATATATATATATATATATAAAATTATAAACAAAATTAATAATCTGAGACCATTTCAATGCGAACAGATTTAAGATAATATTTATTTTATAATTATAAATTTAATTATACTTATCTATGAAAATAATCAAATGTTTTAGTTAAAAATGTTGAAGTAATTTTGTAATAAAATTAAGTAATTTTTTTCATTACTGAGTTAATTTTAAAAGATAAAGATAAAATTCGTTTATTTTTTTAATTACCTGTATAAATTTTTTATGAACGGCACATTTTTATTATTAAAATGTACTTCTAGTATTAATTTTTGAATTGTACTTTATAATTACTTTGAGTTTAAAAATAATTTTCAGTCTGATTTGTGTTCATGATAGTTGTTTAAGGGGGTATTCTAGTCTAGAATTTCGAAAAAATCGATTTTTTTGGCATATTTTCAAAGTTTAGACCTTTAAGAATATGTCCTTAAGAGGATTTTTTGAAATTCGAATTATTTTCGGAGTTATAGTTATTTTTGTGACGCGCCAACCAATCAAAACAAACTCGACTCCAAACTTTAAACGCGTTTTTCTCGAAACTACTTTTTTCGACACGGTTGACGTGATATCTCAAGTTCTAATTAACCGATTTACTTGAAATTTGGTACAGAGTTTCTCAATATAACAGTGATTGCCCCCGTCTAGAATTTTTTGAAAATTTTGTTTTTTACTATTTTTAAAAAATTCCGAAAGTTGAAAAAAATAGGGCCAAAAATGACTGTTTCTTCACACTGCCGCCATTTTGCGAAAAAAAAATTTTTTTAAGTTTCCCTAGGCGGGGATACTACTACAACTTTCTTTTTCAATAATTTCAAAAAAATTTTTTGTTTCCGATGACCGGAAGGGTTGGAACCACGTCAACCAGGAGACATCTTTTTTTTTCGAGCCCCCATTTTGCCAGCCTGTACCTTTTTCAATTTTTAATTTTTTATTTTTAATAATACTTTTTTATACTCTTAAAATGTCAATAAATAACTGATAAAAAATGGATAGTAAAAATATTTGTTGGTTTTTTTATAGCGCCCGAAAAAACACCTAAAATTCGTGCGTCTAGACTAGAATACCCCCTTAACTGATTAGATAATTATTGTATTTTAACAATCGAAAAATAGTTTTAAATTCTATCATCAGGAAAATCTACTTCAAGAAATATTATTATTAAATTGAAATTGAGTCTCAGCACACTAGTCAGCATGCATACAGTATTCACGGCCAATTACCTCTCGTCTCACACCCTCTTTTCTGAAAACTAATTTTTTTAGTTGAAGTTTTTTGTTGATAAGAGGGTGCGAGACGAGCTGTAATATGCCGTGAATACTGTAGGCATGCATACAGTGTGGAAAGGTTCAATAGGCCATTCCACACTAGTCAGCATGCATACAGTATTAACATCTATTACCGCTCGTCTCACATCCACTTATCAACAAACTACTCCACCTAAAAAAAATAGTTTTCGGATAAGAGCGTGTGAGATGAGTGGTAATGGGCCGTGAATACTGTATGCCTGTTGGCTAATGTGGAAATGTCCATTGAATCTAATTTACTTTCAATTAAATCAACTACTTTGAATAATACCGTGAAATTTGTTTAATTATAATTTATTGCTATTTTAGTTCTTTATTTAATATTTAGATAATTATTATAAATATGTTATTTTAAATACTAAATTCCTGATGATTAATTTCAAAATGGGTTAAAGAACATAAGAAAATATAAAAAATCCTGGCATAAAATCAAGTATAGATTTTTAAAAATGATTATTGCATGGCGATTGAAATGCGTCTTAGCAAAAAAAATTAACAAAAAAGTAATTATTGAATATTAGATAATGATAGGATATTCAAAAATGAGCCGTTTTTTGAAAATAGAATTAGCTAGAGTATTAAGCCCGGTGTGGTAGAATAGAAGTTTCAAAAAGTCAACTGATGTGTTTTAATTTTAAAATGTATTTTTATTTATTTTAGAGTAAATGATAAACGAATTTTCCAGATAAATTAATAAATCACTTTCAAA